>JBANCZ010000003.1:0-174079 GCA_037040025.1 Sphaerogastrella javana | reverse complement strand
GAGCGGCCTGTTTCACGTTGGTTGTCCTATTGAGGGCCTGGACCCTCAGTGGATTATCAATGGCGATCCTTGGTGCTACAATAGCTACAATGTGTGGGGTGATGACACCCATCCCCACTTAAAGATGCCCCCGCGTCTGATTCGTAATGCTCAGTTGGGGGACCGTGCGCTCTATGTTGATAATGCCAGTGGAGTCAAGAGCGGGGACTGGCTCTACCTGCGTAGTGACAACTATGAGCAGGACGAGTTCCATCCGCAAAACACGCGGCGTACGGAGATGGTGCTTGTAGGCACTGTCGATCTGGCAAACAATGTCATTCACCTGCTGACGGATACACTGTCCACGTATGATGCCATCAACTATAAGGTGATGTGTATTCCTCTGCGCCTGGTGGACAACTTTTCCATTACCGGCAGCGGCTTCTTTACTGGTGTGCCGTGGCCTGGTATGGAAGGCCTGCCATCAAACGGCCAAGGTCCGAATGCCGTGTTTGCAATGGGTGCCAAAAAGTTTGTAGCAAACGACTTTCAGGCACGCCAGTGGCCCAATGCTTGCATACGTGCGCAACTCATTGTGGACTACTCCCAGCGTGACACCAGCTTTGAATACTGGCGCTTGCCAGACAACTACCTGCCACCGCCCGAGCTTGTGGGTCACGATGGCGGTGGCTATGGTACGGTGCTGACGGGTGTGCAGTTTGCAGGTATCGACAATCCATACGGCCAGAATCTGCGCCACTTGGTTGATACTGGCACCGATGCTGCAATGACACGCCAAGTCATTATCCGTGGCGTTCGAGCACAAAGCTCCTACAGTGCTCCTCTGTCTACCCACTCTGCCACTGACGTGGTAATGAGTGATTGTATTGTCAGAGACAGCACTGGCGGCCTGCTGGTGCGCTCGTCAAACTTTTCTGGCACCAACATTGACATTGAAGGTAACAACCGTCTTGACAATGGCGTAGGTGGCTTCCAGGTAGGTATCTGGCGAGGTGGTGAAGATGGTATGGGTGATCCGACATCGGTGAGCCACCACTTTGGTCATGTATCCTTGGCTGACAGCCGTATCCATCGCTGCGCTGACCCCATTGCCTTGTTTGGTTCTGTGGACAGCTATAGCCTGGACAATGTGTACATGACCATGATACCTGGCGAGAATAGCTCGGCGGTGTTCGTGTTTGCACGTCGCGTCGGCATATTCAAGCTGCGGGACTGCGTGTTTGACTGCACGAATCAGGGTGCCGACTTTTCTGGCGGTGTGTCGTTCCGTGAGTGGTCTGGTACTGTGGCAGAACGCACCTTGATTGATATTCAGGGTTGTACGTTTATCAATCCGTCCGCCTACGTGATGGACTTCTTTGGTGTGGCTCAAGATGTACAGGAGCATTCAGGGGATTACATTATTAAGGGTAACAAGTTCATCTTTGACAAGCGCAATCAGAAACCGCTGCCGTGGACAATGATTCGCTTCTCTGGCGGCCACTTTGGTAACATTGAGGTTGCCGACAACCAAGTGATTGGCTATCCGCGCTACGAGGGTGGTATTGTCACCATCATGCCGGAAGCAAGCATACGTGGCACTACCAACATTCAGGACAACCCGACCAATCTCAATGGTCGCGGCGCAGTCTTTGAGGTATCGGTGCTGGCTGATGTGGATCGAGTACCAACATCATTTCCCAATGGCACAGAGGTGGCTACGGTAAGCACCACTCTGGGCGTGGCAAACAAATATGTCGTCACCACCAAAGGCACTACAGGTACGGCTTCCGTCAAGGGCTACATTGAGGAAGGCTCAACCATCTTCCACGTTGTCGAGCGTGTGAGCGGGCAAATCAATCTGGATCAGATTGTCTCTATTCCAGGTGCGGGTAGCGCTGCTGGCTTGTCGGCTCTGGTGTCGCCAGTGTATAGCATTAACACTGATGGCGATCTGGTGCTGATCAATCCGGCACTGTCGAGCCAAGGTACCGCAGACGAACCTGTGGAACTAACGTACGCTAAACCACGCTTCGCGCCAATGCCTGCCCCGGGCTCGCTAGCGTCAGGTGTTGGCAGTCCGTGGGGCAAGGAACTCGGCTCTATCGGTGCGCTCTATGTTGATCGTTCCAATGCACCAGGTGTAGCTGGCTTGTGGCGACAGACACAATGGGAGAATGAGGGTGGTTGGCGGCCTGTTGATTCTGAGGATCAGCAGCGCGTGATCCTTGACGCTAATGCTCTTGGCACTTCGTCAATGATGGCGCTTACGCTAAAACCGGAATTGGGCTTTGCACAAACTGCCATCTTCCAGATCCTGCGCATCTATTCTGAGGAGACCCTGAGTAGGGCTGCACAATTCATCTTTTCTGGTGCGGCAGTAGCAGGAACAACCGCCACACTGGACGCCAACAAAGATGTGGGCGCAATCCCCTACAGTCGTAGTGGCGTTCGGACCTACGTCAATGGCACCAGCCTCATTGAGGTGCCAGAAGACACGCCGACCACCCGCTCGCAAAATACCATAATCGGACCGGACATCCAAAACACGGCTTATCCACGTGACAGTGGCAATAGTCGGGGCTTTGAAATGTATGGGCGCTACAGCAACTTTGTGGAGCCTACAGACGTTGCGAGCTATGAAGCTTACGGTATGACCGTTGAGGATTCTGACATTGACGGACTGCTACCTGATAGCGGCAAGTTTATGTGGATGATCGAGACGGAAGGCACCATCAATGAGCGACGCCTGGTTTACAACTTGGCTGTCAATCCTGATGTTAATAGCTTGGTTGGCTCGATATTCGTTTATTGTCCCGATCTAGTCACGGACCGTACCCTGCGCCTAATGACACGTACTCCGGCAGGCGGATGGAAGATGAACGTGTACGACTTTTCTACGGAGGTCCCAACCTGCAGTGGAGCAGACGAGCCGCGCATCCAGCCCGTTGGTGATGGCATCTGGCGCATTGTGGTTTCTGCGTACCCTATGGACCAAGGCAGTAATCCCATATTCCTTCGTTTGCAAATTCTGGCAAATGGAGAGGCAGAGTATGAGGGTGATGACACTCGCCGCTTTGCAGTATGGGGAGGCATGCTGTCCGAGGGTCGTGATCTGCAAGGCTACATTACCCATGAAGCCGGAACTGTTGGACCTGACAGCTTTACGCTGCCGGAGCTAAACATTACGGAGAGTGCGGTAGCCTTTACACTAACGCCAAACTTCTCTGGTCCGTCCTATCGCTTGCTTGCCATTGGCACGCACGAGATTTGGATAACCGAGAATTACGAGGGTCGCTACTGGGAAGTGGAATCCGGTATGTATTACAAGGATGCCACCAACGATGTGATTGTGCCATTGATCAAAACCAATCGTAATCACGAGCGACTGGTTCATGGCTGGCGCACGGCAATCGCCATTGATGAGGAAGGCATTGTTCGCATCTACCAAAATGGTATTGTTCGTATGGAGTATGAGCCAGAAACTCCTATGAATAATGAAGGATTGATCGTAGGTGGTAATGACGATCAAAACTTTATCATTGATGCGATCACCGTTATCAATGATGCCCAGTCGGGCTACATCCTGGCTAGTGCATCCATGTCAGAGTAAGAAATTTGCTGGGGACTTTACGGTTCCCAGCAATTTCATATGGATACAAACATTAACTTCCATTCGGAGCTTGAACCGGCATTATTGATTCCTACTTGATGGAACAAAATAGTGTCTACCAAATAGGGGCCTTGAACGTGTCTACCGTATACAAGAAACTGCAGCATCAAAGAACCACGGAGCCTGGTGTAATACCAACAATCTATGATCCGGACTCTGATCTGCCTCAAGGTGAGAATGAGCTTCTCCCTGGTCAGATTTTCATTAACCGTGCGGACAAGCGCGTCTTTACCCTTGGTATCAATGAAGAGGGTGAGCCAGAGATATTCATTATTGGAGCTGGTGGAGGTAGTGGCGGTATCGTAAGAACCGTAAATCTTCACGGACCGGACAACACCGGCAACATTCAACTGGACATACCGACAAAGTTTTCACAGCTTACGGATGACTCCAGTTACGTACCCACTTTTGCTGCAGCAGAGGCACTAACCTCAACGCTCAAGGTGAATACGTATGTTGAGGTGCTGAATGACGAAACGTACGATGGGCATCGCACACTCTATGAGGCTGGCCCTAACGGACTCACCTTTGTAGCTAACCTGGATCAACCCACCATAACGCTGAGGGAGTTCCTCGCGAGCGGTGAAGGTCCCTCGGCAATCGGCTTTGACGAGACTGCTAGCTATGAGCGTGGCACCGTCGGCTGGGAGCTAATGAGCCCGGTAAAGCTCACCCCTAACGTTACGGAGAACGAGACTCCTGAGGAAGGCGGCCTTACGCTAACGGCAAAGAATGAGATTCAGGCACTGCTGTCGGGCGGCGATCCCACGGACGAGTATCAGCAACTCCCCACCCAGATGGCGGAAGTGCAGTTTGATATCCCCACCATTTATCGAAACATGCTGCGTAGTGAGTCCTTCATGCGTGGTCCTGACGGCTACTATGTTCCGATAGCATCCATGCACTATACTCGGGTGACAGACGCATTCCTGCTGCCGCCCTTGTTTAAGCCCGTTCTAATGACGGATAGCTGCATTGCTCAGTTCCAGTATATTGGTGATCGCCCCTTGCATACGATCCTTCGTGGCAGCATGTCGTTGGTCGTACGCTTTGGTAACTTTACCAATCCGAACCCGCCTCCGCAGAATAACCTCATTTTGTTTCTTCGCAAGTTTACTGCGGCACCTCAACAGGATCGCGGCGAAGGACGTTCCTTCCGTCTTAGCGGTCAAGGTGCTAGCGGCCAGATCGCCTTTGACGGTACGCGCACAGACTTTACCCTGCTGGATATTGACAATGGCGATGCGCGTGCGAGGATGCGCCAAGCCTGGGTTGATGCAGTGGTGGCTTCGGGTAACCTGAATGTCTTGCCGTACACCAACAACTGGATTCAAGGCGGCGAGACTGTTCTGAGAGACCCGTCCGATCCTGGTGGCCCGTCCGATCCTGTACAGCAGGCCAATCTCAAGACCACAGAGTGGATTCCTGTTGACACTTCGGCCAACACCGCATCAGCGCGATCATTCTATCTCCGGGTTAATGATCGCGCCAATCTGGATGCACAGCGTTTCTCCTCACGTCTGCGTGTCCAGGTGATGGATGCAGAGGGTACTGTCACGTATCTGTATGGTGGTAACGGCGTTGTTGACAACATTATCCTAGTTCCTGAGGGTACTGTTGCCATTCGCGCCTATTACTGCGGCCCGACAGACACGGCAACTGTATTGGAATGCTATCAGTGTTTGTCGGTGAGTAACTCGAATCTTGCACCTCCTGGCATTCCGGGAAGCTGGAGGCGATTCCAGTTGCATGTGCATGAGGCAATCACCTTCTATCCTGATTCTGTGTACGGATTCGAGATTACGTCGGATGAGTCCACGGCCGCGGTAGGCTTCTCGCAACATGCTTTCCGTGTAGAGAGTGGTGGCCTGTCCTTCATGGCGGACGTCACGCGCTACGTGAAACAACACTTTGACTTGAGGAAGTGACATGGCAGTCGGCTCTTACTTCCGAGTTGAGGGTGGCGTTGGTATGGCGAACGCGCCGCTCCACTCTGGCTTTACTCTTGATCAACTCTATTTGGGTGTCACCGAATACAAGCAAGCCGAAGGCACCACGCTGTTGGACGGCAAAGGGCTGCTGGTAATGCTCCCGGGCTCGGGTGCAGGCGTACCACTCAAAGATTCGCCTGCTGCTCACGTAGAGGCTGCGGTGAATGATGGCTATGTCGTGTGGCAGATTCACCCAGACCAACGTGGTCTTTCCGGCGTCCAGCCCTTTACGGGCTATGGCAATGTCAATAGCCCACAGCACTACAAGTTTTACATATCCCAAGGATGGCGAGCATTGCGCGTAAGCCTTGCAGCAAAGCGGGCTCTTTGGGCCGTACCTGGTGCAAACTCCACCAACACTGCAAAGAAACTCACACTAGCTGGGCACAGCGTTGGTGCTGGTAGCTATGCTAGCATGATGTCCCTTCTCAGTGCCTTTGAAACTCAGATCGGCGGTACGGAAGTTAATGAATTCCGTGCTGTACTGGCTGGCGTCTACTGCAATGGCATGACGGCAGGTGGTCTGGGTAATCTACGCTGGAATGACGTGTATCGTGTGATCGAATACGTTTCTCAGATGCTCTACTTTTTGGACTATCCGGTTATACTGTCTTGGGGTAACAATGACTCTTATGCCCCACCAGACTTTGTGAACCGTGTTCGTTACTATCTACCAGCAAACAGTCCTCTGTATCTGGCGGGTGTTCCTGGCATGGCGCACGGCTGGTGGCCTAGTGCACCGGCAGAGTTCTTGGAGTTTGTGAATGCAGCTAATGAAGGGCGTGCCCCGGTCGTTTCTGGGGTAACGATAACGGCTGGCCGCGGATTCTAGCAATTTAACGGCCGATACTGATTACTTCCAAATCTGGAGCAAAGATGGCATTCTACTATAACATTACCCTCAACTACCGAGGCAGCGAGGGCCGGACTGATGCGATCAGCACCAACAAGGTTCCTGCATCCAGTGTGGCATTCATACTGACTGAACAAGTTGGAGAAATGCAACCCGGCCTGTACGTCAATGTTGATGGGCGCGTACTTTTGGCCCTACATGCGCGCTATCTGTCAGAGGCTGCGCTGTCGGATGGCACGATCAAGGTTTACGTGAGCCCGGCCACAGCACCCGTTCCCGAAAGCGGAGCGAGTACGTATGTAAACGGGTATCCTGGCACCAGCCGCGCACTCGTTCGTACGGTGACGGTTGTTACGCCTCAGTCAGGTAGCAGCAGTGACGGCAGTGTCACCAGCGTTGATGGCATCAGTCCTGACGCTAATGGCAATGTGGATCTGGGCCTGCGCAGTGCTGCCTTTGTGGACGCATCCACTTTTGCCACAGCAGCTCAAGGGCAGAAGGCAGACACTGCGGTACAGCCAGCAGAACTGGAAGAAGCGATTCCAGACAACACTGACGAGCTTTCCCAGGGTGCGACCAATCTGTACATGACCCCGACGGAAAAGGATAAGCTGGCAAATATTGCTGCCGGGGCTCAAGTAAACGTGCCAACCGATTTGTCGGTTACTCGCACTGGTACTGCACTGACCCTAGTTAGCTCGACGGGCGAAGATGTTGCACTGCCCGTAGCGTCCACTACCCAGCCTGGCATAATGACTGCTGCCAATCTGGTCAAGCTCAATGGCATTGCTACTGGCGCTACTGCCAACCGCAGTGATGCTGCCACCGATGCGCTCTTGGCTACCAAGGTAGACAAAGAAGCGGGCATGGGGCTGAGTGAGAATAGCTTTACCGACGGTGAGAAGGATAAGCTGGCGGGACTCGAAGGCTCACACTTTAAGGGCTTGTATGGCACCCTGCCTGCCTTGGAAGCCGCTGTACCCACAGCTAGTGCAGGTGACTATGCCAACGTAGATGGTGGAGTAGGTCAGGACGTATACGTCTTCTTTTGGGACGTGAGTGATTCCAAGTGGGTTACTGCGGCTGGTGAAAGCGCAACAATGACTCCGGCTCAGGTCAAGGAGGCTTACGAGGCTAATCCTGATACCAATGCGTTTACGAATGCAGAAAAAACCAAGCTGGGTGGTATTGCTGCTGGCGCGCAGGTAAACGTAGTAACCAACCTGGCCGCAACTGGTGACACCGAAAATGTCTACGTTACCAGCCGACTTGGCACGGGCGATTTAGGCACGTCAGCTACCATACTGGCAGCCACCCAGGAGGTCGCTGGTGTCATGAGCGCCGAGGACAAGACGCGCCTGGACAATACCGTGACTCTTGATGGTGCGCAAACCATTGATGGTCAAAAGTCCTTTGCATTGAGTCCGTACATTCCAGCACCTACACTTGGGCCGGGCGCGGTCAATCTGTCGACCCTGCGTTTTGCTTTTCTGGGCACGCTGGACGATCCGTCGCTCGTAGGCTACAATCGAGTGCTCCACTCGCGCCTCGTCATTGACACCCTCACAGAAGACGCTACAATAACTGTAGCGGAAGGGCGTTTGTATCGCTGGGCGGGTACAGCGGCTGGCACTATAACCCTGGGCACGGACTTTACGATTGGCGATCAGCTTACCATTATTGATCACTCTACAGTCGGTGTAACTATTGTTGTCGGAGCAGGCGTAACGATCAACCCGGCATTCGGGGGTGGCGTCAGCCCCGCAGGTAAAGGCGCAGCAGTCACCTACATCTATGCGGCCGAAAATACGTGGGACGTTATTGGTGCCACCATCTAAGGAGAGGCCATGCTTGGCGTCAGTAATCAGTCTCATCTGGATATTGACGCCCGACGCTTAATCGGGCGTATGTCTGTTGTACCTTCGAAGGTACAACAGACCAATATCAATACACTAATCAGGAATCTGAAAGATCGTGGGGTTTGGGACGATCTTGGATTCTTACATGTACTAGCTCAGCACGACGGGCAGGCCGCTCTTCTCAACTGGAAGGGGAATCGTCGATTTGATTGTACTCTGATCAACACGCCGACCTTTGTTCCCTTTAGGGGATACACAGGACAGACGAGTGGCTCCGCCTTGCAGATTTTTACCGGCAGCTGGACGTTGGTTCCTGGATTTACCCTGAACGACTGTCACATATCTACCTGGGAAACTGAAAGGGTACTCGGGAATCTGGCGTCTATTGGTAGTAACATCTCGGCTAGTGGGACAGCCAGGGTGTTCTTGTACCCAGAGAATGCGGGCGGTCTTGCTATTGCCTGGCTCAACGAGCAGACTACTGGTGGCGCTGCCCAGGTAACAACCTCGGTGGGTCACACAATAGCGACACGTATTGCTGATAATGATACCAAGACCATTTACAAAAATGGAGCCCAGGTAGGATCATCCAGTGTTCCTGCTATACAGGTCCCAAGTGTTGGTTACTACATGCGGCAAGCTGCGACATTTTCTAATCGCAGTGTTGCTGCCGGTACCGCCGGTAAATCTCTAACAGCCCAGCAAAGTAAGGACCTGTACGAATGTTTGTACGAGTACATGTTGGCTGTTGGTGTGGTTGCCTTTGAGCCCGAAACCATAGCTCTCGTTAATCGCATGTCCACGAGACCTACGCTAGAGCAACAGCGTAACATTAATGACGTTATCGTCTCCATGAAGGCTGACGGAACTTGGGATAAAGCTGGAGTGCTTCACGTCTTTGCTCAGCATGACACTCAGGCCTCGACCCTGGACTGGAAGGGTAACGAGGAGCACACACTGAGCCTGGTCAATAGTGGGCCGACTTTTGTTCCGTTCAAGGGGTACGTTGGCAATGGCACAGGATACCTAACATCCAAAGCCTCCACAACTATTTCAATGATTCCCGGATTCGCTCTCGACGCTGGGAGTCTGACAGTCTGGGAGCCTCGCGTTGTTCTAGGAAATATGGCCTTGTTTAGTATAGACAAGGCTGGGGATGGCGCGTTCTTCCATCCCTCGTACTTTAATGCCACTACGTTCCGTAGTTACTTTGGCAATACCTCTAGCAATGCGTCAAACATTACGGTGAGTTCCGTAACTCCAGGCCTTAGTACGGTTACAACTCCAGATCTTGAGACCAATCCATCCGTGTATCATAATGGAACGTTGCTAGGCAGCCTAACTACGGTGCGTAATCCAATTGCCGACCTACCATATCGTTATTTGATACAGGGGACTACCCCGGCAACCAAAGAAGTGTCGCTGGGTATGGTAGGCGCACCTCTCACGGCGGCCGAGGCGGCATCGCTTAACACCACGTTCACACGGTACATGGACGCAGTAAACAATTGGGTGTTTGAGCCATCGTCCCAAGCCCTGTTTGATCGAATGGAAGCAACTCCGTCAGCAACCCAAAAGAGAAACATTGATACGCTCATTGTCATACTAAAGCAAATTGGTGTCTGGGACAAACTTACGTTCTTCCACATGCTGGCGGCACACGATTCTCAAGCAGCTACCCTCAACTGGATTAACGACGAGTACAACCTTACGGTGATCAATGCTCCGGCATTCACCCAGTACAGGGGTTTCTCTGGGGCCAGCGGCAGGTATCTGGAGATATTCTCCGAGGATAAGCTGTGGACTGATCTTCCAAATATTGAACTCAATGCTATAACCATGGGGTCTTGGGAGTGGATGAACACCAGCGGCAACGAGGCGACTATTGGACGCAGGAGCACTCCTGCCGGAGGTGGTGGTCTATGGCTGTACCCACGCAACGGTGCAGTTCTAAGGACAAACCTGTTCCACAGCACAACCTACTCCGATTTTACATTGCCAGGAACAACCTCTATCGGACTGTCCGTAGTGTCGCGGGCTAATGCCACGGTCGAGGCCTACCGTAATGGTTCGGCACTAACAACCTCCACTAATGCACACAATCCTGAGGGTTCGCCTGCAGGTGGCACGTATCTTCGTAACACTAATAGTTCCAGTACTCGTTCAATGTCTTTGGGCTTTGCTGGTGGCTATATCGAGCCGTCCAAGCAAGTCGCATTATATGCGGCCATTTCTAACTACATGACTTCCGTAGGAAACACATGAGCAACATGATCATACTCACCACAGCTCAGGCCAACGCGGTGCGCGGACCTGGAAACCCAAGCTATTATGAACTGGTTCCCATGGAGCTGACTGACGGAACATGGGCATTGCCGTCTAGTGTTGCCGTTCACCCCGCCTACTCTGCTCACTATGCGCTACTACAGCAACTTCCGCAACGAAACGTTGCTGCGACGGAGTTCGTAGGCTACGAACTGCAAGATTAAGGAGAGGTACATGACAATCATTTTGTCAGAGTTTCAAAAGCTCTACAATAAGCCGGACGCTGCAAAGCTGCTGGCTGCATTGAACGAGACGCTGGAAGTCTACCAGATTAACACGCGTCGGCGGGCTCGCTACTTTGTGGCACAGTCCTATCACGAAACCCAAGGCTTTACCAAGTGGGTTGAGAACCTGTTCTACACTTCGCCATCCCGCATTGCCGAAGTGTGGCCTACACGTTTCTCTATCACCGTGAATGGCAAGAAGTTTGGTAAGGGTCCGCTCGATCCCACGCCATTCATTCGCAATCAGGAAAAGCTGGCAAACGAAGTGTATGCCAACCGCATGGGTAATGGCAATGCATCTTCTGGCGATGGCTGGAAGTTCATTGGTCGCGGCGCGGGTCATTTGACTGGTCGCCATAACTATGCACTGTACAGCCGCGCTCGATATAGCAGCGATCGGATTGTACAGTATCCATCTATGGTGGCAGACTATCCAGATAACCTCATGTCGTTTGGTTGGTTCTGGGACAACAATGGACTCAATCTGTTAGCGGACGCAGATCAGTTTACCGAAATGTCCCGCCGCATTCAGGGCGACACTAGCACCGTGGCCGCAAGGCTCGAAGTGCTGCGCAAGGTGAATCAGGCAATCATTACGTTCTAAGCCAGAAACAACAAAACCCCGTGATGGATAGTCCATCACGGGGTTTTGTTTTGTCAGTGAGGGCTGCTATTAAACCCGAATACCGGGAGCCTCCTCAAATACTTCCTGTACGTGAATACGGAAGCTAAACGAATCCGGACTGCTTGACTCGTGTGAAATACCAAAGCCCGCAGCCTTGAGAGCGCCTACAACGCTGAGGGAGGGGAGAACTTTCAGGCGTGAAACATCAACCTCAGTCGGAAGTTGAAACGACACGTCAGCAAAACTATAGCCTTGAAGCAGCGCTCCAAACAATGCTGAGACCGCTACTGCGTGTTTCTGACGAACCCAGGCAATAGTGTCGCGTACAACGAGCATGTCTTCATTGCTGACATCGTAGAACGGGGTTTCGTCTACATCCTGAATCACATCGGAGTCCTTGGGAGCCAAGCGCTTAATATTGTAGCCCTCAACTTTGTAAACTTCCGCTTTGGCCTTAGGTACGTCTGCTGCATTAAATTGCTCTTCCATGATACTACCTTTATTTGATTAGAGATCGTTGAGGTTGTCGGTATCGTTGCTGTCCAGTGATACGCAAATCTGATACACTGTTGCGCCTTCCGCGGCAGAGCCGTCAGCTACGTATCCGTCATTGCGCAGCGATCCTACCAAGCTGTCCAAGACTTCAATGGACAGATCGCCTTGAGCAAACGTAGGAACCTCCACAATGACGTCCACTTGTGTGCGCCCATTAATGAGAGCTTCAAACAGCAGTGCCAGTATGGTCATCTTCTCTTGACGCACCCAACGCACAATGCTAAAAGCCCTCAGCATGTCGCTAGCGCACAGATTATCGAAGGGTGCACCATTGACAGCCAAGTTTTTGGTAGCGACAGGGCCTTCATCACGAGGACTACGACCCAGGCGGTAGCCCAGAAATTCCGTGGTAGGTGCACCAGCAGAATCTACCACTGCTGCATTCTTTCGTGCTTTGCTCATTTGGATTCCTTTTTGGTTTCTGTATTGTAGCCCTGTAGTAGGGCTACGGTGGCGCGCACAAGGCGCAGACTAAAGTTGATGCTTTCATCACCTGCCTGAGCCTGACGCCAGGCAAGACTTGCAAGGTCCTCGGTAATGTGGTTCTTGTCAACAATGTGACGGGACAGCCAGCGAATGCGTTCCTTGGCTGCGGTGAGATTGACGATGGAGGGGTTGAGAAACACTGCGTTCGCTAGTGCATCGTCAGTAATATGACCAAGCGCCAATGCACTACGTTCCCCTTCGAGACCGTAACAGTTGCCAAATGGATCAGGCTTGCCAAGCTCTCGCCATAGGGCAGCGGGTGTAGGAGCATTTGTTTGGCAGAAGCAGCAGTCATTGGCAATGATTAGCCACATGCCCACTTTTACTTTGGGTGCCACCTCCGGAATATATGCTTGCAGGTTTGGACTGTCACTACACAGCAATAAAGCAGCCTTAACCCTGTCATTCCAAATGGAGGGGTCAGTGTTTTGGATAAAGAGTTTCATTCGTAGGTCCATGCAGGTTGGAGTACGGCAGGCAGTGAGCAACAGGATAGTGATAGCCACTATAGTCGGTACTAAACACTACCAGTGAGGGGTACGATTTCGGATAGCCAACAAGCTCCTTGCGATCCAGTTCATGTCGCTTGCAGTAGCGCTTGAGGGCCTTACGGAAACCCGCCTGTGAGAAACACAGGTAGAAACCGTTAGACAGCTTGATTAGGTTTCGCCTTTTCATTAGCCTTTCCTTTGCCTTTAGGTATCTTGATGACCGACAATGGTACAACCACAAATGGGTCTATCATGATGCCGTAATAGCCAATCTTGCCGCGGTAGCGCTTCCCGCCCAATTTGCCAAGCTCACGACGCAGGTTAAAGCGAAGCTCCTCGGCATTGGAATTCCTGGATACCACATTGACCAGTGTGCCGATAGTGCCGTACTCCTTCAAAGCCTCACCGTCACGAAGGCGGACAGCGCCAGGACACACTTCCCTTACTATTGCTTCGCATTCCTGTACATTCATGATTTACTCCTAGCAAGGACTGGTGTCCGACAGCTTTACCAGAATATTTGGATTGCCCTCACAAAAGGCAATCTTACCGCCAGAGGGCCACTGGTGGGAAAGCTTTTGGCCCTTCTTGTAATGTAGTCTGTGCCCATTATGTACAGCCGTGACGTCCTCAATAAAGTGGACCTCGTACCAGGATTTGATATAATGGTTGCCAGTCCAGGGACGCCACTCATTCTGGTCATAGGCATGGCATCTGCCATAGTCTCGAAGGTAACGCTCCTCCTTCTTTTTATTGTACTCTATCACATGCCCCATATTCTCACCTCGTATCGAAAATAGCCAGGCTTGCCGGAAATATAGTCGTATCCGTCAGGAACAAAGTCGTGATCGTCTAACTGCTGGTCGGAAAACTTGTGGTAGCAATCAAGATTGACCTTCCAATGCTTTTCAATCAGGTGGCGCTTACCGGTAAAGTAGTGGTCTAGAAGGACAGATACCCAGTGGCCTTCCTCAGCATTCTTGACGTATTTTGGTGCGGGTTTCACTACGTCGGCAGCCCAGCCACGCTTGTAAACTGCTAGCCGCCCTTTGTAGCCCACAATGCAGATGCGTTTGCGTACATGCAAGGCCACCAGTAGGCGATGCGCAGTAGAGGGATCGCAAAACAAGGCAGCAGCAAGGTCATGCTTGGTCATTGGCTGACGCAAAGCACGAATAGTACGGACGATACGAATCCGGCCGGAGCGATAATTCCCTCCTAGGCACTTGCGCTTCTGTGGGGCTGTTCGTTGCAGGCTCTTCGCCCAACCGCGCTTGTAGACCGCCACCTGGCGTATGCCACGCCGACCCTGTGATGGCATTGCCCACTGATGCACATAGATGCGACCTTCTGCCAGAAGCATTGACACAATGCGGGCAATATGTGGGCGCGACAAGCCAAGATCCCGTTTACACAGATCCACCACCGTAGAAGGATTACGTAGGCTACGCAGCACCTTAATGACACTAATGCGCCCACCCCGTGCATGCGCGCGTTTGGATTTACCTACCTGGCTGTCTTTGTTCATAGCTTTGGCTTTAGGCGGTTGCGTTCACGTATCCGATTCATCATTTCCGGATCAGACACTCGTTCCAGTTCCTTCTTGGCTTCGACTTCGGCACTAATACCGGCCTGTTCTGCCAGGGCGTACAAACTAATCATGACACCGGCAACCTCCTGCTTGACCTCGCCAACAGGACGACTGTATACGTGCTCAACCATTGCGTGTGCTTGCTCTTTGGTCATGCCCCGAGCCTGCACCAACTCCGTGGCTTCTTCAAAGAAGCGTTGATCACGGATTTTACTGTCAAGGGCATTGAACACGCCCAGGCACTTTAGCACCCAATCCCAAACATGCTTTTGATGGAACATATCACATCCAAATGGCGCTAACATCACGCCTGGGTTTATATTTCGGAGCGCGAGGCTTGATCAAACCTTCTGCCATCTTTTGCCGTGCGCGGTGGTACAGTTCGCACGACGTATACGGAGTACACGTTGCATCTTTCGACCAACCACGCTTGTAAATCGGATTCGGTGGACCGCCACGGGTAGATCGAATATGGCCATAAACATAAATGCGACCGTCACGATGCAGTTCCCTGGCTACTCGTCTGGTATAGCCCTTCTCACCAAACACGGCTAGCGCCAACTCTTCCACTGTCATTGGCTGGCGCAAGGCTCGCAGCATGCGGACTATGCGCAAGCGCTTATTCATATTGTTCTGACGATGCTTTCTTACCAGCCTGTATGTGGGATTCTTGTCAGCCCAACGCTTTGATCGCTCCGAAGGAGTAAGCTTGGTGGCAATAGCATCATTTCCCCATCCACGTTTGTAGACGGCGCTCTGTTTACCGTTAGCACCTCGATGCCATTCCTGAATAAATATCCGACGCTCCCGATGCAGCATGCGAACAATACGCATCGTGTGCACCAGAGAGTAGCCAAGTCGCTCTACCAGCATTGCATTGGTAGCGGGCTCACGCAGACTTTGAATAATGCGAATGACAGCCACACGTCCTTTGAAGGATTGCGGCCTTTTGGATTTGCCAGTGTCCATATGAGAAGGGGTGGGCTTACACCCACCCAGTTGATTAGTGCTGTTTCACAAAGAGGACTGCATCATCAATGCTACTTGCCTGGTGGCGAATAGTCTTTGCATTTCGTCCCACGCCAACCTCAATATCAATCAGCAGGTTGATACCAAAACGTATGCGGCGATTGTTGGGTTGACGCAGCACCACAGAACCAGAATGCATTTCTACATTCCGGCCAAAGGCTTCAATTACCGCCTGGTACAAGGCGACAAGATTGGCCTGGCGGTTTAATGCTAGGGCATGCGTAATCTTGTTATTACGCGGATTGTTCGTGGTGCGTTGCGGCATTTAGCGAATACCGTCAAGGACGTGCTGAATCGCAAGATGCGACCAGGATTCCAGATTGAGTCCGTTCAGTTCATCGACGGTGCGGAAGCCCAGGCCCTTCAACTCGTCTTCGGCCATGCCAACTTGCTGGTCGTCCGGAATCTGGAGGCTGAACACCAGAGCCAGATGGACCGCGCCGACGGGAATGTCGAACGAGGGATCATTCCTGCGGACTTGATACTCCTCGCCATAGGCAAAGTTGACGTGCTCCTTGATGAAGCCCTGGAAGCGCGTCTGCGATTCTGCATGCACATTCAGCTTGGCCTCCTCGGCCAGTTCCCGCTCAATGCAGTCGTTGACAATATCCGAGAGGAACCATGACTTGTTACCGGCATTGCTATACTGCTCCAACTCAATGTGGCCGCCTAGGCCTACACTGGACTTGTTGAGCAAACGGTTTTCGCCAATGCCCGGCTGGCGCAGATAGGTGAGGAACTTGGGATTGTCGTGCAGATCACCCTTGTGCACCAGAATGTATGGCAGAAACTGACGATACTGAGGATCGAGCTCCAGCCACTTACGCTGCGCCCAGATCTTGCGCTGATCCAGATGCGGATACACTATGTCGAGGTTGTAGTGATCGGCGGGTGTGAAACCCTCGCCAATGTGCTGCAGTTGGGAATCCGCAATTGCGAGAATGGATTCATAGTGCTTGCCGGAGTAGAATTGCATGACGGTCCTTAGATAGTTGGTTGTTAATTGCATGGTTAAATGAGGGCATGAGGCCAGAAAAACTCTTCGTGACAGTCATTTACTGCACCGGAAAAGTTGCGTAAAGACAGGACTGATGGCTCCCATCCGTACATCCAGGGGCAGAAGATATAGTTGCGATCCTCATTGGCGAAGGGCGCAACATACTTTTGGTAGACGCGGCGCTCTTGGCTATACGCGTCGTCTGTAATGACTTCCTTCTCTCCGCGATTCAGTATTTGCACACCACGACTAAAACGGCCAACAACCGGCTTAGACACCACACGCTCCATCGAGGAATCTCGGCTAAAGTATGTCGGTATGTGTAGTTTCAGCTTGTCAATGCGGCGAGAATCAATCAACTGGGTAATGTAGGCCAGTGTACCCTTGTGTCCGACAAACCACATCCAGGCTGGCTGAATGAAGCGAACCTTGGAGTTGGGCGTCATTGACAGTAGGTCATAACCAGACTCGACCATCTCTTCCCAAGGCAGTAGCATGTAAATCATGTCAACCGGCATATTGACGCCATCAACCACGAATGGGTAGTCCAGATTGGCAACATCGTGAGTCAAGCCTTCGATGCTGGTCAAATAAATGGTGTTGCCTCCGTGCTCCAGTAGCTGTGCAACCATTTCAGCCGTGGACAGATCCTCAACATGATTCACGTCACACACGACTGCAATGCGCTGATCCTTGGCGTACGGACGCTCCTTCACCTGCTCCCACATTTCATTGTACTCGCCGGAATGCATCTTTTGTGCAATCAGGTTTTGTAGCAAGATGGACTCGAACAGCATGGTCGGCGTGTCGCTATTAATCTCGTACACACCGTAGACGTAGCCGGTGGCAATGTTGGCACTAGCATCGAGCCTAGCATAGAAGGATTGCTCCCCACGCGCCAACTCGTAAAGGGCTCGGTCGATCAGAAGATCGAGTTTAGAACCACCAATGGCATTGCAACCGTATATGCGGTGAATCTGGTCACGATTACCACTGAGCAGTAGCTCCTTCACATTGTTGACAACGGTGCGGAAGTAATCCGCCGTGACAGCCATCATGTATTCCGCATGGCTCCCTTTGATGCAGGCCACGCTGTCATTGGCGGAGCTTTTCAAATAGTGCTCAAAGTAGGCAGCAAAGTCCGATTGCAACTCGGCCCGATCCGCATAAAAGGCACTGAGGAATGGCGTCTCACGCTGTACCAGGTCCATCAAATCCCGAGCACTGACATTTTGCATACGCATATTAACCTCCTGAATTCTATTCAAAGATTAACCACATACCAAATCCCTTGTCTAAAGCCAGGTGGGGATTTCCAAGCTATGCTGCTGCGCAGAGGCTGTGGGGTATGGATTACTAGTCGGCAAAGCTTGTGCTCCAGCTTAACCATTTTCGGAGACGGCTTGATGCGAGTGCTAGCAAAGGCTTGATCCTCACGCACCATGATTGCCAGCACCGACCGTACTAATTCCTCCTCACTGTACTCTAGCTGGATTGTGGTGGCTTGCATTTCTTTTCCTTCAAGTGGCGCTGTAGGTCCTCCTGAAACTCGTCTTCATGGTACGACCCTAGCTCGCCATCGCTCGGATCCATTACGATCAGTGCTAGAATGACCAGGAGCAGAATTGCACAAACAGTCATTAGCACGCAGTCCAGCATCAACGGCTCCTTGCACTGCGCAAAATCTTGTTCAAGTAGGGTATACCAATTGCATACTTGCCAGCCACATCCTCTTTGCTCGCACCTGCGTTTACCTCCTCGACAATACTGGCATTGCGCTGACGGCGGTAAATGCTAGTACGTGGAATGATACCATAAATGCTATTAATGCTCAGGCTATACTTTGCTGCCAGGTCCTTGACCGAGTAGCCACGAAGAGCATCCGCACAAATAGCCTTGTTGCGTTCTTGTCGCTCCACATCAGCCTGAATTTGCAGGGCACGCCATTTACCAGCATCGGTTATTACAGGTTCCATAAATATCTCCTATTTAGTCTGCTCGGATTGGTGCCCGCAAATCGTTAGGCACCGTTATCTTCTGTATCGGTTAAAATCTGCATTACGGAAAGCCATACGTGTTACTATGGAATCCGTAATTTGGTAGTCAATGTCGTGCCTCTTTGCATTTACTAGAACGCGGGCTTTCACGGTTCTAGCATTCCCAACAAGCTCGGGAATGACAAAAAGGCCGATCCCTGGATAGAGATCAGCCTTGATTTTATTAGCGGTGTTCGCATCAGTAGCAATGTACACCCGATTCGCAAATTCCAGATAGCGGTGGTATTTCTTGTCAGATCGAAAGTCGGCAAGTCCACTCTTGACTTCAATAATGACCAGATCGCGGTTCATAGACAAGGCGACAATATCCGCTCTCAGACGGCCACGCCTACACAGCCCAACTTCGGCAAAGGCGCAGTACCGGCGTTTAAGCCAGTACCGTAGCATCTGCTCCTTTATAAAGGATGATTGCATGGTAATCCTAGTGAGAATCCAATAGACGTACAGGTAGCGTGAACCAGACCTCTAAGGGCCATTGAGCGCCCTCATGTGTGGAAATCGTGTATACTCCGTCATGAGCCTTCCAAATATCAATAGGAAGTGCGTGAATAGAGGAGCGTAGCAGGTCCCGATCCGACGGAGGTGGAACCGCAGCCTTAACGTCTATGCCATCGCCGTTTATCACCCACTCTGACAACTCCAACAGAAGTGGAGGGAACTCACCAGCTTCTGCGAGGGCTCTGGAGAGTGAAGCCCTGTAGGTAACGCCGTTGAGTTTAAAGAGGTGCGTCTTCATTACAAGTCCTTAATAGGCTCGTTCAATAGAGTGTGAGGGATCGGAAGGTGGGTACGACGTATCGCCATCACACCAGTCCATTATGGGTTTGCCAGTATCATCCAACTCTCGCCAAGCCTTTGCACTGGCTAGCTCTCGGTAGTGAGTAGGAAGGTAGTGGCCGTACAAAAACTGGTGCGTGTCAGAACACCAGAAGCCTTGATGCTCGTAACGGGCTCTGGTAATGTGCCCATTGACGCAGAGTACGACAATCTCATGCGACGGTGGATTGCTTGGAATTTCCATCCACTTTTTCATTGTAGCTTCCAGTAGACAAACCATAGAAGTGCGATAGCGGCCACCACGGATAGTACACCGCCTACGGTTCCAATTACAAAATCACGTAGCAAGTGGGGCTTGTCAGCCTTTGTCAACTCGGCAATCCTGGCATAGGCGGCATCTTTTGCTTCCTCGTGAGTGGCATAGCCTTTGCCTTCAAATTCGGGATTACCGGAGATAGTAACCTTGTTATTCTTGCCAATTACGTAGGAGTACGTATAATCCAGGCTTTCGTACACCACAGCAATGTATTTGCTCATACCATTCTCGCAGAGCGACTATCAATAAAGTTTTCTAGTTGCCAGCGAGCACCTTCGTTTGTGGTGATGGTGTAGCCAGATTCCTCAGTGTCAGGATTGCGTACACGGATTTCATACAATGGCGCAAGCCGGTGCTTGGCAACCACCTCTAAGAGGTTGAGATTGGAATCAAATGGTGCCTTAATAATCCAGCTTCCATCCTCGGTCATTACCCAATCGGCGTGATGCAAAAGAAGCTTGGGAAAATCAGCATTGTCAGCTTCGATGGATTTGTGACTGTTGGTATTGGCCTTGTAGACTTTGCCATGAAGGCTAAAGAGATAGGTTTTCATTAATGACATGCTCCACATTATAGTATTTTCTATTGGGCTGGCCGACTGGGCCATCCAAGAATACGCCAAACGACGAAAGGTTTTGGTAAAAATGGGGTATAGGTGGCTTAGAGGTTTTCACTACCTGATCAATAACGAATACCTGAGCGCAAGCGTGGCGTATCTCATTATGCAAATCCTCGGCCGATACCATAAAGGTGGCCTTTGGCGCTATACACAGGAAGAGACTAGGCATACACGTCCCTGCCTTTTGCTGCAATGTCTGCCAAAGAAGCATTTGCAATAAAGGTCTCCAAGCTCACGAACTTGCCATCGGCCTCCACCAGGTAGCCAACGTCTCCGTACGTAATAGTCAACTCACGGGGCCCGGAATACCGACACTTGATAAGCTCTGCGCTACCTGTGACGCGTATGACCCACTCTGCTCGTTCCTGCAACAAGCGAGGGAATGAAAAGATGCGGACAGTGGCACTGTAGACCACGCCATTCAACAGTATGAGGTAGTGTTCCATTTACATCCACTCCTTTTGAATTTCACGCTCCGCCAATCGGATAGCGTCTTCACAGTTGCTAATCTGACCCTCAAGGATGCGAATTTGCTTTTGCTTCCTTGCTATTAGGTCCTTGTAGGCTTGCTCCTTCGAGGGATGAGCAAACGTCTTTGTTGCTTCCAGATTTACAAACCTGGCTTCATATCTGCAATCGGTTTGGACTGAAATCCAAATACCCTTTGGCGTCTTGCTGATAATGGGGTACGATTCCAGTTCCAGCACTGCATGACTGCCTTGACCACCATCTTCGTCGAACGGGTCCCAGTTAGCGCGGCGGCTATTGTTTATGCGGTAAGCATGCTCTAGGGTAATATCTACATGCCACCCGTCACAAATAACCACAATATCGTCGATGTCGTTTCTCACGAAGAGAAGGTCATCACTCTCCTCCTCTGTCAGAGCTTGCACAAAAGTGACGCCGCGAAACAAGCCCTCTCCATTAAGGTGAGGCTTCAATAATTGATGCAACCACCTAGGCACCTGCAGCCGTTTCGGTTTGGATTGTAGTAGCTCGTTCAGTGTCATTGTTGTAACCCTTTACTTGTCACTACGCTGGTGGCGAGGTATGCCCCGCAACGTGTACCACGCATCGCGCAAGGCGGAGCGTTCGCTGTCAAAGAGAATTGCAGGATTCGACATGGGGAACGGGTCTTCGTGTTCATCATGGCCCCAGACAGAGATACTAGGCTTCCCGCCTTCGTCCCTGGCCGCATATACCAGGCACGCTCGCTGACCAATAATCATGTTGAGTAGATCAGTGTCGGAAGGATGATTGTCGCAGTCCTGCCTTGGCGTATCAGGAGGTAGTCCCTTACCAGCGCGATAGCCTGCCCACCAGCTTTCCTTGACAGTAAGGCCACTCTCCTGTGCAGCATTGGCTTGTGCTTCGAGTTTCTCGGTCATTTGAATCTCCAGTTTATACTTGCTATTTACTAGAAAGGGCTGGCGGAGAATATTCTCCGCCAGCCCTTCGTTTAGTACATGCGAACTAGACAACGTGTGCTGTCATTGGCGCTATTTTGGTAGAAGTGTTCCGCGGCATGCTTTGTGAGGAACATTATGATAACCGAGGCGTCCTCAACTAGGGACACAAAGAGTATGCGATATATCATTGACGACGTGACCTCCGTTCATGTACTGGGTTTTGCAGTCGAAACTGACGCATGGCCTCGGAGAATTCCTCTTCCATGTATTCGATGCCGCACAAGCTGGTTGATACCGGTTCAGTGCTAGCCTCCATCCGCTTCACTAATGCAACAGCATCGTCAAATGCCGCCTTGTTCAGATGGGGCGGGCATACGTACTCTTGACTAGGCACATCCTTGAGTCTCGCTATCGCCTCGTCGGTAAGCGTAACACTGTCAAGCGGAGAGACTGGCGATACATGGACAGTCCGCACCTTGTGTGGTGCGGTGATAAACTCTCCGTGATCAGCCGCCGTAATAACGTACTCCGCAGGCCTAATGTTCATGATACGGTGCTTGCGCTTTCGGATTTTCATGTGCTCACTCGTCTGCAAGGTTACGCAGAGCAATCTTCCTTTCGGGTTCGTCACCAGTCGATTCCTCTACGCCATTGTCCGGCATGTCGGTGACACGCATAAAGTCGGACTCCACACGTAGGCTAAAGGGGAATGCCTTTTGGTTACGAGCTTTGGGTTGCTCAATGTTTATGACACCGGCCTCACGACTATCCTTCGTCTGTACAAACGTCCAGCTGTTGGATGCGTGCTCCTGTACTGCTCGACTATAACGTAGCCGTCCCATTTCATCTACCTGTGCAAGTAGGATGTTTACGCTGTCGGTTGCTTCTGCATTCAGCTTGCCTCGCCTTGCAGCGTTACCCAGTTTCTGCCAGCTATCATCACCATCGACCCCAGCCAGCAGGCCCAGGTAGTCAATGATGCGAACGTCGGAAGCTTTGGCATTCAAGCTCATGTAGATTTCGTCAATCGTCATTTCCTCCGCAGGCTTGAATATGGTATAGCGGCCATACTTACGGGCCACATACTCGCGCCATTTGCGGAAGCGCCGCTCAATGTGCTTCTTTTCATTGTCGGTCAGACGCTGGAGAACGATCCGCAGACTATCAAACTTGACCACCGTAGCCATGATCCGGCTGGTCATTTCGTACTCTGACATTTCTAGCGGCACGACGTCCACTGAATAGCCAGCACTTGCAAAATTCACGGCCAACTGGTTTGCCAAGGTAGAATTATGACTAATCATACCGTTAGCCACGTAGTGGTGCAGGCCAGGAACCTGTAAGTCAAATACCGTCTGCACAGAACCGGCTGCTACAGCTACAACCTCAACAGGCTGTTCATTCTCATCCAGCAATAGCTGTCCCGGTTGAATCTGATCTAAGAAGATCCAGTCATGGTTGCTATCCATGAGACGGTGTTCAGCCAAGCCTTCCAGTATAGCTCCGTTTGCTACTTGAACCACAATAGTAGAACCTGATGTGTGGAACATTTTGTCCACTGACTGTACACCTTGATAGGTGACAATACCAAAATCACAGTCTAGGCTAAATTCTTCTCTTCCGCCGCATTCTTGCCATAACTGCTCTAGCGTGATTTCTTCCTCAATAAATTCTACCTGCATCAGGACCACCTATCAATAAAGTATAAGGAACGACCACCAATACGCCGTCCGTAGTAACGAGCACCTGCTAATCCCGGACGAAGAAACCAGTCGTCCGGTAGGGTGTATAGGAGGCTGTTTGCATCACACACTACAAGTTGTACCCTTATACCCATAGCATCAAGGCTTTGTGCTCGTTTCCGAAGCCTCTGATAGTTGGCTTTGCTAGAAAATAAGGTCCACGTACTTTTAACCTCAACATAGCCAAAGCCCTCAATCTGCAAATCTGGAAAATACGAATACTTGGAAAGCCTTATAGGCGCAACCCGCTTACCGGAAAAGACTGCGCCACACCCAAATTTCTTTACATAGTGACGAATCGCTGGTAGCTCATAGCCAAGATATTCAAAAGTCTTGTTTCTAATCTTTACGGACTTGACACGAAAGGCGTTGGAAAGGGCTTTCGCTAATGCCTTTTCTTTGACTTCCGGTATTTGAAGCGCATGCTCGTATCCGTACCTGGCGTACATTATGTCCCGTATGCGTTCCTGCATTCGTGGATCAGAAAAAACATTCTCTACTCCATACTTTTCGAGAACTTTACTACGAGCGTGAGCCTGTAAGCCTGCCTCGCCACCAAACATTTCCCGTACATGTTCCATAGCCTGCTGGTGGCGTTTTTGGATTTTTGGATCCAGCATTGGATTGGATACACCGTACCGAGCAAGGCTAGTTGCTACCATCTTCTCATTGACCCGACTTATCATGGCTGGGTCTTTCCGAATCTTCCGAAGCTTCTCCCTATAGGCTTCATTTCTGGCAGGCTTGGAATTTCGAGTAGCTTTGTCCACAAACTCTGGTAGGTGCATAATGTTATCCACGCCATACTTGCGCCGAAATGCATTACGAACGTTTGCTTTCCCAGCCTCACACTTCATTGGGTTATCAACTCCGTACTTGGAGATGGAAGTAGCCCTGGAACGCTCCGCTTTTATTGCGTTTGACTTCCACTTTGCCTCTGCCAAATTAGTGCAAGCTGGGCACAGGTGTACCCGAGCAAAGAACTTTTTGCAGTTTATGCATATCGAGCCCTCGAATGCGCAACCAACGTCTACCCAAAGTTGTGGGTAGCTAGCCATGGACATTAGCTTGTCGTGAACGCGTTTGTAGGAATCCTCTAATATGTCTAACACATCGTTGGACTCCACCCGTTGCCTATCTGGGAATCGCTCTACATACTGCTGCCTAGCCCAACGCACAGCAGCAGTATCGTTGTCAGTCCACATATTTAGCCTTATAGTCACTGTAGCTCATGGTCTCCACACGCCCATCGTCGTGCGTAACCTTTACAGTGCGAACTACCTTAACCACAGTGCTACCCACAAGACATTTGCCGCCCCCTGTCGTACCACCAATCGTCACCAAAGAGCCCTTGATAAAGCCGCCATTGACGGCATCAAAGGCTTTGAAGCCGGTTGGGATAATCTTGTGCGTCTTGTCACCATAGAGAATCTGGTGCACCACGTCGTCAGCATTATCACCCTTACCAAAGTGGGTGAATTGCTTTTTACCTTTGGAGGCGCGAGCATTGGCTAGCTCGTTGGTAACCTTGTCCATGACGCTGCGAGTGTTTGGCTTGTCCTTGCCAAGCTCCGCGTCAATCATGTCCCGCATTTCTACCAAAGCGCGACGGCGACGGTAATCACCTAAAGCCTTGAGGGCGTTTCGCGCTTCATTGATGGTAGTAATGTTGCGCTCAGAGTTGCGCAAAAAGTCTGCACTTGCCTTGCTCAGATTCGGACTGTCCAGCAGTAGCCGGTAGTTTGGTACGACGCCAGCTTCGGACCAGGTGGCCTTGATCAAGTCATAAATCTCAACCGACTCCTCATTGTGGAAGTAACTGGCGTCCACAGAACTGAGAATTGTACCGCTAATCAATTCATCTTTGGTGCAGGCCGCTCGCAGAATGGCGAGCTCCGTACGCGGGCTGGAGATTCGAGTAGCCACTTAGACCTCCATGCGGATAGACTGGCTCGGGAAATAGGCCAGGTGTGAGATTGGGCTATAGAGCATACATGACACCATGGAAATGGGATCAGTGCCCGCACCAACAACAATGATAGGTATGTTGGAGTACGCAGTGATCAGATCCTTGGCCTTTTCTAGCTTGACTGCCGTACTGGAAGCTGTCAGGTTAGAAATCACTAACAAGCTCAAATCAGTCTGATCCTCTAGATACGGATTCTTGTAGTTGCCATACATTGTAGCCCAGCCTACGCGAGAACGTGGAGTACCGCGCAAGTGAAGCATCACCAGGTGAGCAGCAAAGAATAAAGCTTTGCTATCATCAGGGTTACCAGTAACACCATACACACACGGAGCATTTGGGTTCTCCGAAAAGTTCTTGTACGATTCTTCGATTACGGTTTCCTCAATAATCTTGTCCTCGTACTTGGGATGCAATACCTGAAACGCCTGGGGCTCATACTTGAATCGAGGTTGCTTGAACACCGATCCAGGTACAATGCTTCGCACAGACCCGTCGTTATAAACATCAATCATATGACGTACCGCTTTTGCTGTGATGTGTTGAGGTAGTTCATTAGCTCTTCTTTGTCCGCCGCGGAAATGATCGGATTAAAGTCCTGCGTAATAGCTTCAAACCATTCGGTCCGCATACAATTCTTGCGAACCTGAGAGTTGTCGAGGAACATGCGAACTAGCGCATAGTCCTTATCTTCGTGCGGCGTGAGTATCCGAGAAATGCGCTGGAAGCAATTCTCCAAGTTGGACGACAGGCTCACCTCGTACAAGCAACTAGCACGAGGTATGTTGGTGCCGACACTCAAAATCTTTACGGTGCCGACTGTGACAGGCCACTTGCCATCCTTGATTTCTTCCAGAATAGGCTCACGCTTTGTTGGAGTAATATCACCAGTATAAGCAACCGCAATGGCCTTGCCAGCCAGCCGATTGATAGCCGCGGTCAGTGCTTTGATGGCAGTCTTGTTGAGCATTGGTATCAGAACCGTATGCCCAGCCTTGGCGTCCTTAATGGCCCACTGTGCAATGAGCTTTAGGCGCTTCGGATCTTTTTCCATCTTGGCAACAAACTGATCCCAGCGCGCACTCCTGCGAGAGTCTGTAAAGCCAGTATTTACAAGTTTGAACGTTGGTCGCAAACCCCGAACCCGGAGCTTCTCTACAATAGGGCCCAGGATCTTGAAGGTGATAACGTGCTTGCCATCCTTACGCGTAGGCGTACCTGACAAGCCCCAAAAGTAATAGGGGTTCAGGTTGTACAGTGTAATCATGAATTGATCCGCTGCACCACCTTGGATTTCGTCTACGGCCACCACACCAAACATGTTAATAAGCTTGCGCAACAGGGCGCGGCCATCAGCACCGAGAAACGTATGGGTGGTGGCTAGGCAAATGTCATAGCGCTTAAAATCCGCAAGCGTCTTGCAAAAGCCAATGCGGTCAGGAGAAAGCGTGGTCAGTGCCTTTTCCTTATCAGAACCCACAAACGTCTTGCGAAAGTTCTCTAACCACTCGCGCTGCATGCCAATGATTAGAGTCTTTTGGGCAACTTTGCAAATGGCGGCGGTAGCCATTACCGTTTTGCCCGAACGTGGAGGCGACTTTAGAATGCCACGGCGATTATTCAGCAGAGCATTCACACCAATAGGCTGATGTGGTACGCGCAGTTCGCCGGTGAATCGAATCTTGATTTTTGGAGTTACGGCATTGCGATCCGTAATCTTTAGAGGTCGACCTTTCTTTTTGAAAAAGTGCTTAATGGCTCGCAGATCGCCCAGAGGCATCTTGACCAACTTCTTGCCACCGCGCTCTACTACGGAGGCTAGACAATACTCGATATTGCCGCTGCAATTTTCATCGTGCTCCTCACCACGCTTTGCTCCACAGTCACAGTTTTGCTCGTCAAAGAAGGCGAAGGTATAACGCGCCTTGATTGATTCCAGCATCCTGTCCGTAACATCAGTGCGCTTGACAAACAGCGCTTCCCGTCGCAGAGCGGGAATCATTAGCCAAGGCGAACCGTATGTTCGTAAACGTACTGACCTGCTGCAGGCAGATGCAACACGCCGTCAGTATTGCCCTTGCCATGGAAGGTGAGGGTGTTCATGACAACCTTGTTGACAGGATTGCGAGCCACGCTGATGACGGAGAAGGGTACGTCATGCAAAGTAGCCACGGATTGCTGCACCGATACGTAGCGCGTATCCAAGTTACATCCATAGACAATCGTGTCCATAGAGAAGGTAACGGTGCCCAGTTCATCAAGCAAGGCGCGCATCACGTCACGCAGTGTCAGGCCTTCATACAGGTAAAAGGCCTGCACCTGACCTTGATCAGTGACTGCGACGACCAGTGGGGATTTGTTGTAAAAGTGGGCTTTCATATATTCCTCTTTCCAGATTCGTGGAATAATTCCATCAGGGACACCAAGTTGCTATAGTGATAGCTATTCTTGTCAATATCCTCAATCGTACTAGTCATTAAACTAATCGTTGCGTCCAACCGTGCCTGCAAGCGCAGACCTGGTTTACACACATGGTTTATGGCCGCGGTCTTCTCGGCACGCGTACCTACCAGCTCTTCCCTGTATACGGTGCTCACGTAATCCGAAAAGGCATTAATCGTCTCGTCCAGAATAATCTGGATGCGCTTATATTTACTGAGCAAGCGCGACATGCGACTACGCACCACCATGTCGGTCTGCTCGCTATCAAACACTATGCGAGGATCAAACCGATTCTTGTGGGCTAGGAGCTTTGGTGTCTTGCGCCTATCAATCTGGCGCTCAATCTCTTCCAAGTCCCGATCAGATACCTTACTCTTGATATTGTTTAGGGTTGCAATGAAGCGCTTGTACTGAGGGTCAGATTGAACATTCATTGGTCGCTCAATATGTTTTCCAGCAAACTGGTCGCATGCGCCGAAAGGGCTAGCGTATAAATGCCGGGCCTGTTATAAATCACAATGTCTGGAGTACGCAACACCAGATCAGGCTCGCCGATAGTAAAACCTTGGTTGCGGTGAGCCAGCAGATAGTTGCTACTCTGCTTAATGTTGGCGCTAGCAAGAAACACAAATCCCGGCTCCATAGCGTATATGGTTAGCAGGGACTGTAGTATTGGTGTGGAGGCGTGAAGGTTAATACCCAGTTCCTTGGGTACACCAAGGGAGAATACGTTAGTGTACCGATGCTCAATCTTCATTGCGCACCCCAGGCTGGTTCAAGCCAAGGAACATACCAAAGTTACCATCATCAAAAAACATTAGGCGTTCATTCAGGCTGATTGCCTCCACGCCCTTGTTGAGGAACTCCACAAAGTAGTCATAGTCTACCTCGGCGCGCATTTCCGTGCTAGCCTTTGCTTTGACCGTCACTTCGGAACGGCCGTTGGACGTGGACAGTGAGAAGGTTACTGCGTTACGTGCAATGTCCAGCACCAGGTTATTGCGACTACCCTGATAGGCCACGGCACGAGCATTGTGGAGCCATGCCTTTACCTTGTCCATGCTCAGGTTGATAGTAGCAAGCTTTGATTCTCGCAACTTGTTGATTAGTGCAAACTGCTGGTTAACCGGCGTGGTGAACTTGGGGCTGAGCATGGCAATGCTCGCCATGCCTGCTGCGTTCCTCACGTACATGATACCATTGTGGCTAGCCAACTCGAAATCCGATTGGCCGAAGGTACCAAAGACCAGAGCCATCGTACCAGTTGGAGCGGTAAGCTCAATCTCGGCACCCACAATATCGGAACTGTCCATAAACGACATGTGCGACATGTCATAGCAACATACGAACGCTCCCTCTGCCGTAATGGAAAGGGTAGTGGGAAGAATGGAGTCGAGAATGGCAGTCGGACGCAAAGCGGTATCAACAACCGCCTCTCGAATCCACGTAGCTTGCTCTGCACTAAACTGGTAGAAGGTCAGGTCTGGTACGCTGCCAGCTTCCTCATGCAGCACGTCAACTGTGGGAAGGGTCGCCTTATAGTTGCCAGACTTGATAACCAACACGTCATTGTTATAGTCCAGTCGTAACGTGTCGCGCGACGACGTACCCGACGCAAGGCTAGCAATCGGAATTGCAAACACACCATCACCGCGAATCTTGGCTGGCAGGTGCAATTCGCAGCGATTCAATTCACCAATACTCACCATGTCCAGCTTGCCATCCTTGGCAATGAGAATGACGTTACCTTGCATCGGCGGTGCCAGCTTGGACACGATGGACAGTGCCTCGGCAATAACAGATCCGCTTATTAGTATGGATAGCATCTTGTATACCTATGGTTGACTTGCTCTTTTTGCTATTTACTAAAAGCAAAAGCGCCCGTAAGGGCGCTCGTGGGTTTGGGTTACGACACTAGTTCAATCGTGAGGGTCACATCAACAGCCGGGCCTGTATCCTCGCTTTGAATCTTGAAGGCAAACTCGTACGTACCTGGCTGTAGGGTACGATCAGTAATGAGAATGCGCAGCGAGGTGTACAGCAGATTGGTGCCAGGAACGGCATTGGCACGATAGAGCGTGAACACCTTAAAGCCAGCCGGGACCGTCACTGGCTCGATAGAACGTGGTACCGTAAAGCCATTAATCGGGGTAGTAGCCCGCGCCACCTCAAACAGGTTGTACCAGTTAAAGTCGAACATGGGGCACTCACCCACCAGAGAAGCCTGGCTCAGTCGCGCCGACCAGCGAACCTGAGCATCTGGATTGTCAACCACTGGCGGCAACGGCTCGGCCTTGGCAGTCACCGGGGTGCCAAACATGAGGAAGGAGATCAGATTGCCAAGGCTTTGGTAATGCTTCCAGCCAGTGGTCGGCATTGCCCACGCGTCATAGAAGCCAATCTGGTCCATGCCAAAGAAGGACTTGTATGGCTTCCACGGCTCGGTGTTGATCACGTCTGCGTCATTGTAGACGACCGCCATGTACTGACTGATGGGATTGCCACGAACACCAAAGTTGACAGCACCTTCAGTCTGGTATGGAAGTGTCACCGATTCCAAAGCAACCGTACCTTCGGCCAGAGTGAACGAAGTTTCAGTGCCATTGAATTCGGTAGGTGCCACCATGTAGTAGCCCTTGACAATACCAGAAGGCTTTGTCACCACGGGAATGGCGTTCTGCAGGCGGGGCGTTTCCAGCGGCAGACCAAACTGGACTCGGTTACTTACTTGATTCATGGTATTCCTCTCTGTAGATGGGTAGATCAATTGGCGCATTGTCCTTAAAGGCGCACACGCACAACTGTTGATCCTCTATGGAAGGTGGACTTACAGGAAGGTCTGGCAGATTGCCTTGAGCTCCGTCAAGAACCTTACAAGCGTGTAGCAGACCAACCTGGCAGCGCACAATCAAGTAGCGCACGTTATCCAGCAATGAGGTGTACTCAATGTGACTGTCTGGACCTAGTGTCGCGTATTCCACGCCAGGTAATGGAGCAAACCAGTACACTGTGCCGTCATAGATGATTCTCATGTGAAATTGTCCTGTCCTATTTGAGCTTGGTGAGCGCAGATCGCATATAACGAACGGTAAAGTCCTCACTCGGAAGACCCGACTGGATGCTGGCGCGTAACGCATCAACAGCAGGCGTAAAAATGTGAGGAATCAGCAGTTCCGTTTTAAGGGACATGCCCAATAGGCGCTTTAGGTAGGTGGCACTTCGCTTACCATTCATATACTGCACCACGGCCGCCATTACATCCTTGCGTAGCGAGTATGGATTAATCTTGCAGACTATGGTTTGGTAAGTGTCCAGAAAAGATGGAGGGCTGACTTCGTGTATGTAATCATCAGCAGATCGCTGCCGTAGGCTAACCGAAGGTCCCGCTACAGCCCAACGCTTGATCTGGTCTTTGCAGGCCTGCTCAATGTCAGTCACCGCTAGGGAGGGTAGACCAAATCTGTCAAAGAATACTGATGGAGGAAGAATGCCAATGGCACGGCCCTTAATGTGAGACAGTGATTTAGGGCTAGCTACCACGCACAAGTGATATGGTAGGGCGCGACCAGAGACACCAACCCTTCGCTGCTCGTACACCACAGTGTGGGAGACGTTTAAATGGCGCAGCGCTTCGCTAACCTCAATAAGCGAAGCGTCCACATCAAAATTCACGATACCGGCAATCATGTGGACCTCAAATTGGTTGGGTGACCCTTGACAATGCGCGACACGCCATCTTTCTTGACCATCGTGTATTCTCTACCACCATAGCGATCAAGCTTTGGCGTAATGATGATTACCGTCGGGATGATCTGCAGGATTGTAGGCAACAAGGCTTTGAAGGAGCGTTCGCTTTCCTCACCAAAGTTTGCCGTCGGCTCGTCCATAATGAGCACGGAAGATCGGCGATGGTTTGGCACAAAATGCAATAGTGCCAGCATGAGCGACAAGGTAAACTGCTTGGACTCAGCACCTGACAGACGACGCACGTCGGTAGTGGCACTAGGTTTACCGTTAAAGTAGCGAGTAACCGTCAATGCGACCGCACTAGCATGCCACTCAAACCCAAAGCGGAAGTCCTCGCTGAGGATCATCTTTGCATAGCGGTTCACCAAGCCCATAAGGCGTTCGCTAATAGCCTCCAGCACCATGCGCTTTACAGCCTTGTCATCATAGGCGGTCAGGAGGCGCTCCAGGCGCTTTTGTCGCACGCTAGCGTTGCGCGTCTTGTGTACCAGTGCTTCCAGCTCGTCTATGCGCTCATTGTTGTCCACATAGGCTTGGAGCTCTCGCTTTAGTTCCACACGACGCTTAACCACCTGCTCGAATCGCTTACTGTCAAACTCTGCAACCTCAGTGGTTTTAAAGTCCAGACGGCCGCGATCACGATCTACTGCTAGCTCTTCTAGTTCCGACAGAACTGTAGTGGCTTTGGCAAGACGATCCCTGACACTTTCGCACTCCTCTACAGGAGTAGGCTTTTCCACTGCAGTGGACAGACTCTGAAATACGTCCCGCAGGTGTTGGTGCTTTGCCAGGTAAGCCTTTAAATGGGATAACTGATCAACAGCTTCCTGAAGGTCAGTCGTAATCGTCTTGCGCTCTTTTACAAACGCCTGGTAGGCTTCCGCCTCTTTTGCTTGAGCAATCAGTTCCCGCGTGCGCTTGATGCGAGTTTCGATTCGAGCCCGACTCACAGGAGTGGAAGCATGCGTAGTTTGGCCGCATGTGCGACATACCTCACCATCAGCTTGATAGCCCTTTTGGTGCAGAGCCTCGGACAGCTTGGCTTCTAGACTGCTAATGTCTCCCGGAGTACCCTTTGGCGGAACAGGCTGTGCAAGCTGCTGACGCAACTTATCAACCTTGACCTGATAGTCTTCAATGCGCAGTTCCGTACGTGCCAAGTCGTCCAGGGAGCGATCCAGCTCCCCAAGCTTGAAACCAGCCTTGAGGTAGTTACGCGCTTCTATAGATAGGCTCTTGAGCCATTTGAGGTAGCGAGTCTTTTGCTTGGTGTACTCTACATAGTTCTGATACTGCTCCTGCTGTGCTTCCAGGCTGTCACGAAAACGGGTGAAACGCTCAATGGCAGCTTCCACGTTACCGTTCTCAATGTACTGAATAGCATGACCGTATTTGCGATGCAGCGCCTGGGTGCGCTTTGCCTCCTCACTAGCGAAAGACTGGACCATCAACTGATCGTATTCCTTCTTGAGGGCTTTATACTCCCTCACATTGAGACGATGCTGATCCTGGCTGGGTGTTTCGCTACGGAGCTTCTTTAGCTCCGCTTCCCACTGCACAGCATCGGCCAGCCGCTCTTTGGTCTTGACAAGGGCTGCCTTTAGCATCCGTTTCTCGGAATCAATGTCCATTACTTGGTCAAAGAAGCCGGTAAAGAATGCCTTGCGCTGTGCGTCAGTGCCACGTACCAACGGATGTGGAATCTGAGAGTCCAGATGCACAAACGTAATGTAATCCTCAGGTAGGATTGGCAGCAAGGCTTGCAGCTTGTTGCGCACCTTGACAATACCTGTCGTGGTCTTACCGTCAATGGTAATGCTACTCTTGCTGCCTTGGCGTGTTAGTTCGACCTCAGTATCGCCAACGTCAAAGCCAAGAGTCTGCGTACCACTACGCGTACGATCCGAACGTACGCTGGTTAGGGGAGCCTCAAACAAGGCCTCGTACATGAAGCCCATGAGCGCGGACTTACCCGCCGCGTTAGTGTGAGTCAGTGTATGACCTTGGCCCAAATTGGTACCGTATATAGTGGTCAGGCCTGGCTCAAAATCAAAACGTTGGTCCTTGAAGGGACCAACGTCTTTCAAATGAATGTACTTAGGGGTGAACATGGGTAGCTAACACATGCTTGATATGAAGCCACACCGACTCGTCAAGATTATGTGGCCGGTGCTGGTTGGCAAACGAGAGCCATTGGTACTTGAACACTTTTGGCGTAGGCTTTGGTGTAATGCCAATTTCAGGGCTAACGCTGCTGTACGACTGTGGAAACAGGTTCAGAGGATTGTCAATAACGATCAATTGAACCAAGCGAGCACGACCCTTACGAGGATGGCCACTTTCGAGACGCGGCAGGTAGTCGGGATTCTCGACCAAGGGAGCGTACTCCGGCGGCAGTTCCTTGGGGAACAACAGCTTGCCCTGCTGCAAGGACTTGGCGTCCATCAGAGCCAGAAGGAAGGAGCGTGACTCCTTAGCAAACACGCAGAAACCATAATCAATATACATAGATCACTCGCTCAGATACTTGTAGGTGGCGGCGCTCAGTAGCTCATCTGCTCCGCCATAGCTAAACACTTGGCCCTTGACTTGCACCAGCATGGTCAATGCTTCGGCCAAATCGCCCAAGGAGAGCTTGAGATTTTTGCACTTGTAGAACGTGTCACGATTGGCAGGAGTCCACCAAACCTTGGAGTGCTTGGCTCCGTTGAGGCAGTTTACATTGAGCATAAACTTTGCAATGTAAACGCACTGGGTGACAAACTGATAGCCCGCATTATCAGGCATATTCAGAATGGCAAGCTGAGCTTCCGCAAACTTACCACTGTACAGAGCGACCATGTAGTCCACGGCCGTGGATTCGATAGCCGCCGTCGAGGACTTGATAATGTCCGCAATCTGAGCTTCGCTCAAGGTAGAGGTGCTACCATGGCTATACGAAAGCACAGAATCCAGATGATGCGCCAGTGTACGCATTTCTTGATTCGACGCATCCACCACCTGCTTCAGCCCAGCCTTGCCAAGAACCTTGGTAAGCTTCTCACCCTTTGCAATGCGGACTGCCTGCTTCCACATGTCGTCGGCGCTTGGGGGCGACAGTGCCAACTGCGCGCAACGTGTCAGTAGAGCCTTGCCATTCTTGTCTGTGGCAATCTTTTGGGCCTCCATTGAGCACAGAATCCAGATGGTGTTCGGACTCGGCTCTTCGGTCTCTTTGAGCATTAGTGGCGCAGACTGGGAGTTGCTCAGTATCTCCTGAAACTCGTCCACGAGAATGATGCGGCGCTTACCGTGCTGAGGCATGAAACGCGAGGTGCGAATCAGCTCCATCAGGGTTTCGCGCGTACGATGCTTTGCACCATCGGTCTCTTGGTAGTCGTTTGGCTCGCCATTGCTGCCTATGCCATTGACCGAGGCAGCAAAGGCACGACCCAGAGTGGTCTTGCCAACGCTAGTGGAGCCAGTGATCAGAATACATTGCGGAAACTTGTCCCTCGCAATGAAGCCTTGCAGAGTCTTGACTTGGGTGGCGTGACCAATAATCTCGTCAAGGTTTTTTGGGCGGTACTTTAAGTCTAGCATTCTCAACCTTTTCAACTAGCAGTTTGACTGGTATATATTTTTTACTCTTTCCCAAACGAAAATAGGCTTTGGCCTCTTCTGGGCAGCCTTCGCCGCATCCTCGCTTGTACAAACAAAATCCTGCCTTCCACTCCACCTCATGCGGCTTGCAGCGACGGTGCTTCCACAGCCAACGCAAGTCTTCCATGGTTTCGGCCACGTAAGCCTTCTTGTGGATCATGGTGTAGCGACGCAGACGTTCCTCAATCAGAGCATAGTCATCCTCGTAAAGCTCCTTCGTCCAAAACACTGGCGTGGTTGGATTGTCACGGATAATAAAGATGAGGGCAACCCCAGCAATCTCTACGCCATATTGCTCCCTGATGGCATAGGCATAACTCTCAATCTGCTCCTGGTAGGAAGCGCCTGGATCCTGCTCTTTGATTGTTGACCCAGCAGTGCTGGTAGTCTTGAAATCAATGATCCAGTAACGACCATCCGCTGCACGAAACACACCGTCAATGTGACCCACCACATACTTGTGGCGAATGGTCAACTCGTGGTAGTCCGAGTTGATACCGCAGCACATCGGATTGTGATCTAGCTGTCGGCTCTTGCCGCATTTGGGACACGTCCAGTTTGCGAGTAGCTTTCCAGACTGCCCCATGAAACGCTGCATTACGTCATGAACAGCGGTCCCTACTTTGGTAAAGTAATCCCCGTGAAAGGACATGGGACTAAACTGCCCGCCCCTCGCAACATTGAGCACAAACTGCAAACCGCAGAAAGGAAGCTGTGAGGCACGAACGGTTTTTAGACGGGTAATATCACGTACATCGACAAAGGCCTCAGCCCTTACCGTAGCTCCGTATAGACGAGAAAGCTCGCCTACAATGGATAGTTCCTGTTTGGGCTTAACAGTCAATTTCATGTCTTTCTCGCTTTTGCGTCTATTTACTAGAAGAGGAATAAACAATGCACGGGCAGATTACTGATGCGGGCGTAGCAGCCATTCAGGCTGCGGGTGGCCCGCCTGTCCTGGCCCTAGCAGTCATAGGGTCGGATTTCAATTACATACCAACCACGGCCGAAACTGACATCCATGGCGTGGAGCTTTTTGCGACCGCACCAAGTGTCCCTGTGGTTGTCAATGCAAACGTGGTAAAGTATTCCGTATACTTGGACCACAATGTTGGGAATTTCGAGTTTGGCGAGCTTGGACTTAAACTGGGGTCCGGCAATCTCTTTGCCCTGTTTGCCAGCGACGTACTGATCCCCAAATACAATCTGGCAACGGACAGTAGCAACTCCGTGCGCCTTGACGTGTACCTGTCAATGGTTGGCACCAACTATGAAATGTGGTTGGACCTGGCAGAAACCAGCAACGAGTTGCAGCTTCCCACAGTCAATAGCGTGGATCAACTGCCAGCCCCGCAAAACGCTAAGCCCAATGTATACGTGATTCCGGGTGTGGATCAACTGCAAAGCTCTACCCTGGCCTTTACCACACGCAGCGGCCTGTGGGCGTTTGACGCTTATGCCTTTGACACGCAACAATCCTTTACGGTGACGGGAACGGATGCGTTCTCCGTGCTGATTAGCGCTAGCGACTATAACGAAGACATGGTCCCGGAGTACCTTGGGGACGTGATTTTGCAATTCTCGTCGGGTGCGCTGTTTGGTATCAATCGTATGATTGACAGTGTTGTTGAGGAAGCAGGTAGCTATCGAGTGCGCTTCCTTACCCCACTGGCGGAGCTTCCCGCTGCTGGGGACACATTCAACACCTACAGTCGTCGGGAGCGCTCTACTGCCAATCTGGACTTGCCGATTGCCACGCCATCACAGCTTGGAGTAATGCGCGTTGGTACTGGCCTGACCAGTAGCGGTGGTCTAGTGTCCGTTGATCCGAACGCGTTTCAGGGCTTGTTCGTTCTGTCCATCAATGGACAAACAGGTGCCGTCACGCTAAAGGCTGCCGACATTGAAGGCATATCTGCCGTCGGTAAGGACAATCTGTACAGTAGCCTGTCCCAGATCCCGTCCACCTTTACACCACCAATTGCGTCGGCAACGTTGCGTGGTGGTGTGATGGTCAAGGCTGCATCCGGCCTACAGGTTGATGCACAAGGCAACCTCAGTTTGTCATTCAGTCCAGTCCTCACGGTCAACGGCGAATCTGGCAATGTGGAGATTCCTGCTGCTGTAGGCCTTGTCGATCCACAAGACATTGAAGGCACCAGCCTCAATGGTGTGCTGACGCCCGGGCTATTCTTTGGCGCGTGGACAGATGGCCCGGATGGCTCTACCAGTGGCATTCTCGAAGTCATTCCTGGAGTAGGTGGGGTGCTTCAACGAGCCACAATCAGCAACCAGGCTCAGTCCTTCGTGCGCTGGTATGACGCAGCCAGCACACAATTCACCAACTGGGACAGTGACGTTACCGTTCAGGGCGCGACCACAAATCGTACTGGTGTGGTGCAGATTGGCGCAGGCCTATCAATCAATTCCAGCTTCATACTAACGGCCAACGTTCGCACCGTGAACGGTCAGTCTGGTGCGGTTAGCATTACGGCCGATTCCATACAGGCTCTGCGCTCGGCACTCCTGGGCCAGGCGGGTGGCGTAGCAGCGCTTACTGCAAACCCCGTGGATCCGGAAGATCCTGCATACAATCCCCTGGATTTAGCATTGCTGTATGGCAAGCTGCCGTCGACCAGTGTACCAGTTGGCGTGCAACGTCTTGTATCTACCTGGGACGCAACTACTGATCTTCTGCCAGACCTGATCATCAATGGCGCAACCTACAAGCAACAGTTGGTGCAAGATGGGAAAGTGCGCGTATGGGCTGATGGTGACACCGAGGCGGAAGGCACTGACTATGCTGCAGAAGGCTGGTCTTTTGTCGTAGGCGTTGCTGGTACCACCAGTATTGATGGCACTAGTAGCTGGGGCGTAGGAGACATTGTTGCCAGCATTAACGGTAAGTGGGTGCGACGTGTTGATCCAGCTACCTCCGGCATTCAGGAAGTATCGCTAGCTATTGGTGGTACTGACACGGTAGTTATACCACAGGCTGCTGACCGCATCATTGTCATACGTGTTGAGGACTCTGCTGGTGTATGGCGAAACGCTACCGACGCTGACGTTACTGTGGAGTATACCGACAGTGGCATTGACGTTACCAACGTTGCAGCTACGGCAATCGACCTCAAAGTAATCATTGCATAATAAAAAGCGCCAACCTCTGCAATAGAGGTTGGCGCTTTTTTGTTAGAGCTCCATCCAACGAAGAAGCCCATTGTTGGTCTGGTTTACCATGTACGTCACACCAGGGGGTACGGCAAAGGTGAACATTTGCTCACGATTACCAGCAATGTCGTTTCTAAACAGATCGACGCCGCCAACGACAATGATCACCAGATCGCCGCTGCCGCTATCACGAATGGTGAGGGCTACCGTAAGCGTATAAAATTTGTCGTTAGTGTAGGTAGTGCCGCCAACGCGCTGGCTGGTAACATTCTGCCAAGCGTTGGGCTGCATGACCGACGCAAGACGCCAGTTAGACCAACCCTGATCAGGATTCCATACACGCTCCCAGGTATGACTATTGGGAGCAACAGCCGAACTTATATCCCAATTCGGATAGAGCTTCTGTGTACAAAAACTGCCGGTGTTGGCTACTTCCAGTATCCCGTAGTTTAGTACGAATCCGGGAGGGCCGCCAGTAACGGACGAGTAGGCAAACAGGCCGTTCGTGCGTACGTTTCCCAGATTGGTATTTGCAGCCAGAGTAAAAGACAGTGGGTCAAACACCAACCCATTAACCTCAATCAAGCCACCACTGCCAGTGTATATACCAGCCCCGGCACGAGCCAGGCCGTTATTAGCTTTTGTTGTCAGGGGTATGCCAGTCAATTCCCGGAAGCGCAACGGGCTACTGGTGCTGGTGCGCAGCGTCACATTACCAGACGGCACGCTAGGCAATGCCTCACGCAAGTTGAATACATAGCCTGCCGAGGTGCCGGTACCTGCGACAGACACCGAAGCCACCGCCCGATAGACGTTATTCCCAAAGTCTATCAGGAATTTGCCATTGGCTGCGTCCCTAATGATTTCCGGATAGTCCACCCACTCGGCCAATGCCGACTGCAGAATACGGACTGACGTGGTCGTGCCAGACTGAATAGCGCCAGCCCAGAAGGGGCGATAGTTGCCTACGAGGTTCCACGAGTTCATGTCATTACGATGCAGTATCGTGGACATGCCCTTGTCATCAAGCTCCCGCACCAGCACTGACAGTACGTTTGCACTCTGCAGTGCGGCCGGGGATACAACATCAGCCCAGCGGAACAACTCGATGGTGTTAGGCTCCAGCTCCGGGTCTTCAAAATGGAAGACTGCCGTGCTTTGCTCCAGATTGATCAGGCAGTTGAAGGTGTACGTAGCCCCTACGTTCGTAAGGCCGGTAGCCTTGTGCTGGGGCGTATCAAAGACTGCTACCGCAAACGGCTCGTTGGTGCCACGCAGACGCAGGATGACCTCACCAAAATTAAAAGGCCCTGCATTGACGGGAATGCGACATTTGATATTGATGGTCTTGGGAGCAATGTTCTGATAAGAGAACACCGGGCCACTGTACACCACAGAGCCTTGCGGGGTTTCCCACTCCCGCGTAGGCTCATATCCATAGCCGGTAGCAACCTCGAAACTACCAATGTCAATGAAAGGACCCGTGGGGGTAGCGATTGACGCAGCGGCAAGGCCTACGTTGGTTACGACAGCTTTCATTTATTCCTCCCTATTCAAAGGTGATCTCTATACCAGCATTGATGACCATGCCAAACGCCACAATCTCGGTGTTCTCGTCGGCCATGTCAGCTACCACTGGTATGTCGTATTCATAGTCAATACTGTAGAGCACCAGGTTGTAGTTGGCAATCTCATAAAAGAAGAGCACCACGTCGTCTGTGGATATGCCAATACCTCTAGTGCTGAGCATTACGTGGGTTGTAGGATACCAAGTACCCCCATCCCATATAGGAGTGCCAATCTCCTGCTCTTCAAAAAAGTCTACATAGTCCTCGGTCCACAGTCTTTTTACGGACAGATCAGCACCGAGGCAGAAATTCATAAACTCCACAAAGGCATACGTGCCGCGCCCCCACCAATAATAGCCAAGAAAGCGGGCAATGTTGAGAAAGGAACTGTCGCTAATCTGCGCCGCCGTCACCAGTTCCATACCCAAGTTATTAACCTGATTTACCAAGATGTCCCGTTCAAAGATTGACCACTGAGAGTTGTCAATCATTTCGTGATTGTTTACTGCCGCCACCACGTCAGGATTGAAAATCCAACCCTTACGCAGACTGCGCAACATTTCAATCTTGTCATCCACCTCGGGATTAAAGACGGAGTCAATAATCTCGGCATACTGTACCCAGCGCGGATCGGACATGTAGCCAGGCAACAAGGCTGTTCTGGGTAGCCTATACCCAATCTTGTTTATGTCCATCAGTTCACCCGCGTCTGGCGCTTGGCAATAACCGTTTCAACCTTTAGGCTACTGAGGCGATTATAGCGGATGGGGAATTCCCCATTAACCGGAATGCTGCCAGTCGGCGTAATCGTGCCATCGTCAATAAACACCGTAACGTTAGGAGCCAGCGTAGCCAACAGCCCAAGCTGATTACCTAGGCGACCCCACACCTTGTACTGTGTGGCAGTGCCGACACGATCCCAAGTAAGGCGTACCGACGAATTGTCGTTTAGCACTTGTGGGAATACCCAATCCGTGGGAGCACCCTCGTCGCCATTTTCCATAGTGACTGATACGGCATAGGCGTAAACCATGGGATCCAGAGAGCCATTGCCTTCCATGATAGACCAGTACGTGCGGGGGCTGCTCGGCATGGAGGCAAGCATTGGGTAGGCAGAGAAATCTTCCAAATATGCCATCTGGCCCTTTGATGCAATACGCACGCACTCGCTAATGTCGGACTCAAAAAAGTCTGTCATTAGCAAGCCAGGGCGTGGTGCAAAGAATTCCGTTAGCGCTGCCTCTACGTCCTGCTTGACCTGGCTCAAGTTTGCGGTATTGTAGCAGTACACAATCAGGTCCAGGCTGCGATCAATGGCAATCGGGTCGTACCACTTAAAATAGGGCGCGAACATTGATACTTCTTCCATGTCGCGGCAGAACTGATCCTTCTGCGCAGGCGTCCACGGACTGGAAGTCAAGGCGGACACGCGGATAACGTTCATCCAATCCTTGTTCATTTTGTTAATGTCCCGCTGTGCCTGCGTCACCGAGTCTACGATGCCAGGGTAGCGATTCACTGTTGAAATGTATTGCTTGCCGGTCGTGGCAGAATCATACGTACCAAACGCGCCGGAGCTCACATTCTTATAAGCCAGTGCTGCGCGTTCATTTGCCCCGCCCTGCGGATTCGTGTTAATAACACCAGTGACGGACGTGTAGCCATCGACGGAGACCGAGCGACCCACGATACTCAGGCCGTTCGAGGTTGCACCATTCGTGATAGGATAGGTAATGTCAACGACGTCGGTCGTCAATGGTACGCTACCAAACATTGTGCGACCAAACTGAATCAGCAACCGTCCGTTATCAACAGTCAGATCGGCATACGCTTCCATGTCCCTATAGTTCCACAGTGCCGCGTCGTAGGCCTTGCCAATCAACACGTCATTGATGCGAACCTCAACATCGCGGTCGGACACCGTAAAGTCGGACTCTTCGCTGGTAAAGGACTGCAGTTCGGTGCCTAGGCCATTGACACGGTAGCGCACGACCTCACCCTGGTAAAGGGTGACTTCCATAGGTACGCCAGCTTCCAGGTTGAACGCCTCTCGGTTGAACAACATGAGAGCACCGGTAAACTGTGTCAGTGCCGGTATACCAGTGTTGGTAGGCGACGTAAGGGTCACCGTGAGCTGGGCAGGCAACTTGCGGCTTAGACGCACACCCTGATTATTGGCAGCGGCACGTATGGCCTCGTCCGACTGAGCCGTACTCTGGAACGCATCTTCGGCCACACGACGAATGGAGCCCTGAACGTAGGTACCAACTGCAGCCACAAACTCGATCAAGGTTTGGCTCGTCTGGGTGGTAAGATTGCCGCGCCAAGCATCCTTGGTACGTGCATGCACTTCTAGTTGCTCCACCCACTGATCAAAGTCCTCAGTCAGGTTGGTAATAACCAATTGAGTGGTCATCGTTGCTGCTCCATGTCAAATTCCAAGGTGGCGGATTGCTTTGATATTTTGTCCAGCAGTACCAAGCGCACTCGATAGCCAAGACCGTTGGTCAAAGGCGTCACGTAGGAGAAGCGCTCATTGATAGACAAGCGCGGTTCCCAGCGACGCAGACCAGTAAAGATTGCTGCAGACATGCGGGAGGAGGTACGGCTGGAGATTGGCTCCTGCAGGTAACTCCACAGGCCAATGCCATACTCCGGCTGAAAGATTGGACCGCGCTCACCAGGCAAACAGCGAAATAGGTTGTACAGGCTGGACCACTTGACTGCTTCCATATCAGGAAGCAGTTCCGGTTCCTTTGAGGTACTGATCCGAGTATTAATGTCAATGTACTCGGCGTTACTCATCTTTAGGCTATAGTTGGTAATCATGCTGGCACCGTAAGAGATCCTACATTCAAGTAGTCGAACACTGAACGCCAGCCCAACTCGTTCATGTAGCGTTCCTTCATTACCGATTTGTTGACCACGCCCTGCACGGGCAAGTCCGCAAACAGGAGCTCAAATTGCTTTGCCTGCACTAGGTTATTTACACCATCGACCTCACGTATGCCAGTGGCTTCCGCGGCCGTGGCGTTTGCAACCTGAGCAATGCTGTCCGTCATGCGAGGGCTAGACAAGGCACCAGTGTCTGGATCCGCAACAATATCGGAGTAATAGTTTACGGGCTGTGCAATAATGAAATTCGTAAACGACCCAAAGTTGTAGCAGGTCACACCACTCAGTCTGGCTACCTGGCTGTCACTTATACCGTACAGAGCAACAAAAGCTAGGTACCCGTAGGTGTTAAAAAAGAAGCGCTGTATCTCAGACTGGCGATTATAGTTGCGGTACGTGTTCATCTGATTGACCAGCTTGATGAACTCGGGACGCCAGAACGAGATGTTGGAGTTGTAAGACCAGTTCTCCTTGTCTGCCAAGGAATTGTAGAGAGCTGGGCGAAAACCTTGAATCCACAGGGGTATTACAGTCTGGGCGTGCGCCATGTATGATTCCTAGTTGGCATTAGTGTTAGGGCTGCCGGTAATGGCCGTATACAAGCCACCACCGGTATCACCAATATCACCAATTCGATGTATGGCCGCAGACGTGGCGGTTGTGTTAGGGCTGCCAGTCAATGCTGTAGTAATGTGCCCACAGCTTGCGGCACCCAGAGTTCCGATAATGCCAGCATCCAACGAATTCACCGTCACGGTGCTGGCACCAGTAATAAAGGTGGTAACGTACGACTCTGGATCGTCATGCAAATAGCACGTTCCCACACCCAGGTCGCCAATTCGAGTAATTGCTGGCATTGTTTACACCGGGTTGAGGTTAATCGTCTGCCCCCACACATTGATAATGCCGTCAAAGCGAATCTCGGCACCACCAGGAGAGGTCTTGGTGTAATTGCCGCTACCATCAATAGTGGTAGTCAGGCCGCTAGTGTGATGGAATGTCCATGTGTTGGTCTTGAGATTTACGACTAGCATATTACCAGACGGATCAGCAAATCCCCACACGTTCGGATCATTAAAGGCGTCAGGCTTAGGACTTGATAAGCCCAGGTAGCCCCCAAGATAAAAACCATAAGCAACGTCACCATTCTGCGCATAGACGATAACCTTGGAACCAACAGGTGGCACACCATAGACGCCAAAGCCAGCGCCAGCGCCAAAAGGCATCATTCGCATAGGTGCGAACAGGGGAGCGGAATCAGGCTCCGTCTTACCCTGTATGTGAATACGAACTCGGTCCAGACCTTGGGGGTCTTCATTATTCACTACCTCACCAACGTACAGAACCTGTATGGTTTCGGCAATTTGCTGCGACATTGAGGAGTCGAGTGACATGTTTCTACACCATCAGGTTTGTGCCATGTCGCACGGCACGATATTTTTCAAAATAGTTGGCACCCTGCACCAGCATTGCCTTGCCATTAATTAGGTATAGGCCGCTGTTGGTCTGATCTTGTTCCCCATTATCGTTATAGGTCACTACGTTAATCCAGTCATAGACCCTCAGCGGAGCTCGAATATAGGACACCAGGAATTCTATACCCTGGCTAAACATTGCACCAAAGCGCTCATTCTGATACAAGGCCCGACTCATGGTGTTGGAGTTGCCAACGTCAATGGGTGTGAATCGGTTATTGGAGTCCAGTATCTGAGACTTTAGGCTAAGGTTAAGGCCTACGTCGCGCACATTGGGCCTCAAGTCCAGTGACTCATAGACTGTTGGCTCCGTGAGGGACTGGTGATACGTGCGCACTCCGTACCCATTGCGCATATTGTTAAAGCCACCCTTTGAGAAGGGCTTGTAATCCATAGCAGGAATCTGACCAGGCACCATCACTTTTGTGGAGACGGTGTGTTGAGCAGTCGCCTTGGCGTTTGCATCAATGTACCGCATGGTGCCATCAAAGTCGATTGACATTGACATTCTTGAGGTGTCGCTGGCATAGCCGTGCTTTGCAACATACTGGGCAAAGTCCCCATACTTTAGGCCACGCTGGTACCACACCTGCGAATCGGACGTTGCTGTCCCGCCCTCAAAGGTCATGTTGCAGATGCTAGCAATCTCGGCCAGTACGGAAGCGGTGGTGCCACTATAGCCACGCTTGGTGCTGGACAGCCAGTACGACGGATAGTCCAGGTAGCCATCAAGCGTTACCAAGATCCCGTTACCCGTAGTCTCCAGGTTAACATCAAACAGCCGGAAGCGGTACGTGACCGGCTTATCGTCCCCAGGCAACTGTAGAAAGATGCTAACCGTGGTGGCGTCCCTGATCAATGGCAGCTTCTTGACAATGCCTGTAGCGTCCAAAAAACTAAAGGCCAACGTAGGCAACTTCATTTGAGGGCTGTAGCCCATTGTAATGTAGTTGACAGGATTGATTGCATCTATCGGAAGCTCATACTCGTCCATGTATACGGCCATGAGTAGCCGGTCTGGGATTTCGTACATACCTAAATCCTGATAGTGGTTTGCGTATTGTTCTGCTGATCCGACAGGTAGGCCAGGATTGAGGCCTTGGTGAACAAGCGCAAGCGCACGCCTGGCATAATGTCTGTCAAGGGGTCAATCAGTCCATTGTAGGCCAGAATTGCTTGCCAAAAGCTGGTATCGCCATAGTAGGCAAACGCCAGTCCTGGAAGATTTGCAATGTCCGCGGCCGTCAGAATTATGGTACGCTCGTAAGCCAAGCGATAGCGGATGTTGCTGTACGCGGAGCGAGTGTATGCGTAGCGCTCGCCGGTGCTGTCGGCAGGTGTAAATCGGGAATATCCGTATGGTTGTGACATGATCTTACACCGTTATTTGCGTGACGTCGCCAGTGCTAACAGTACCACCTCCAAATATGCTAGCGATATCCAGGTTGGTAACTTGGAACAGTGGGCGAAAGCGTATACCAACAGTCGCATGGAGAGGCCAACCATTAGCGTCAAACTGAGAGCTAAAAGTCTGGACCACGCTAGTAATGGCAATAGATTTGAAATAAGCATAACGGCCCACCTCCAGCGAAATCTCATTGCTAATGAACTGACGCGCCCAGTCTGCCGTGCCAACCGTGTATTCTTGTTGCGTACCTGGGCTTGCGTTACCGTTATAGGCGGCGTCCAGGGAATTCATCTTGGCGCTGCGAACACCCTCATCATCCGTTGAGGTGAGGATGTTGAAGGAGTTCTTTACATACTCCCACAGCGTCTTGCCAAGGGAAGGGCCAGGAGCCTGCAACAACTGGGTCTCGTCATTGACAGTAGGCACCGTCAACATGTTTAGTGCCATGATTGGTTCCACAACATCCAACCAGGCGTCATGTTCAGCCTGGAACTCTAGCTCCAAGCCAAGGTCAGTCTCTGACGAACCCTGCCAAAGCTGGGCCGTCATGATCTGTGCAACTGGCTTGATGCCAACGAAACGAAGCGCGGATGCCATCGAGCCACCAAGGCCGGAAGCAAAGGGAGCCTCATAGTTTGCATTGGTATCAAACATGAAGGTTTCAGGCATCGGGGCTTGCACAGTCAGCCCCCGATCTGGACATGAAACCGTAACTCGGTAATTCTCGGTAATCTGCATTCTATATCTCCGCATCAGCCACAATCGAGCCAATCTTTATGGGCGTCAAAGATGGCCTAGTAGGCTGAGGTGTTGGAATAGTGTTGGAAGGCTTGCTAGGCGTGGGCGCTACAGTCACGCTCTGTACCGCATCGTCAATGTCATTGCTATCAATGATGGGCTGCTCCCCGCCAGAGGTGTAGCCATACTTTTGACCAGGCTTGGTGTGCTTTAAAAAGTAGTTGGTGCGATTGCGCCGATCTTCCAGGCCATACGTCCCGCCGTTAATAAGCTTTGTCACCCGCTCCACGTTATTGGCGCGCGCCGCTGCTGGTAGGCCAGGCCGATGAACTTTCCAGTACCAGATTGCGGTAGCTGCTGCCACACGTGGATTGTTCCGCACCAGATCAGGATTGGCCTCCAAATCAATACCCAGATATTTGCCTGCTGCCCGAAAGTTTGCACGACCTGTTAGGTGTATTGCACCCGAGCCACGATAACGATAGCCATCACCAATCTCAGTGTTGCCCAAATCTCGACTGAGCTTGGAGCCACTAGCAGGATCATACTTTGCCTGCTGCGGCGTTGGATTCTTGCCCCATAGTTCTGCTAGCCATTTTCCGCCACCCGTCTCGTGCATCGACTGACCCAGCAAGTGTGCTCGCTCGATAGGATCCGTTATGCCAGCCTCGTCCATGGCGTCAGACAAGTAGCTAGGCCCAAAGGAGGCGCTACTACCTTCAAGGTCTAGGTTGAACGTGGGAGCTTCCTCACTTACAGCCTCACTGGACGACTCGAATTCAAAATCCAGCTCAAGCTCCGGCTCGTCTTTCTTATTCAGGGCTCGATATGCTAAATACGCACCACCTCCGACGGCCAAGGCTGCTAACCCAACAGGCGTAGTCATTAAGGCGCGTAGTGCCACGTTACCCAGGATGCGAGCCATTGTGCGGATGATCAGACGCCCCGTATTCACAATGATGCCGCGCATCAAAAACACCAAGCCCCTAGCGGCACCGAGCAATACATGGCGCAAACCTGAGGCTAGATAACGTACAGCACCAACAAGACGACCAGAGCGACTAAGTACGTCATCACTCTGGTCATAAGCTTCCATTTCCCTGGCATGCGTCACTACAGCATCCAAGGTAGCAGCAGCGACATAATCCATGGCTGCGTCGCCGGATATGCCATAAGGTGGTAGTTCCTCAATGGCTAGTCCTATGGCGTCTGCGTCTATTGGCGAATCGCCACGCAGCATGAATACATCCGTAATAATATCTAGAGACGTGTCGATTGCTACCAGTGCACCACTGGAGCGAAAGTAGTCCATCACAATCCTAGAACATTAGCCAAGCGCAGGCGATCACTGGTGGCAGGCTCAAACGATATTTGCTGCAGTGTTGCAGGTGCCGTGCCGCCAGTCGCCGTAGACGCGGCATTACTTGTGGGTGTGGCTGTTGTAGGCTCGGGAGTCTCCGTAAGCAAGTCGCCCTCCACTACTGCCGGCGGAGGCGCAAATATGGTGTTCGGCTCCACAACTTCGGTGTTCGAGGTGGCAGCATTCGCACTGTCAGTAGCAGGAGCGGGCGGGATTACTGGGTTGGCTGCTGCCGAACCACTACCGCCACCACCTGCGCTGGCCGCAGCTTTGGCGTCATTTTGCATGGCAAGCTTTGCTTCCGCCTCTGCAACCTCTTTGGACTTGTCGTCAATCCAGCCCTTAATCTTTTCGAGGTTATTCTCAGACCACTTGCGCTCAATCCAAAACGATTTGGGATCGTTAATGATTAGCTGATTCTCGGTAGCCTGATCAATAAAGCTATTGAGCTCCTGCTTTAGTTCAGCAACCTGTTCAGGAGTGACGTCGGTGTTAAAGCCGAGTTGTTCCTTTACCCAGTCAACCAAACTACCGCCTTGCTTCTCAATGTAATCCCACACATCGGAAAGGATTTCTTTGGCAGACTTGTCCGTAAAAAAGTCTTCAATGGCACTAATCTTTTCGCCTACCCAGTCCCGCAGGTCCTTACTCAGTACGGTAAGCAGTAGACCCAGCTTGACAAGCTCCTCAAACAAACCGCCCCTGGCATTGCGAGTCTTGTTCCCTAGATAGGAACTAAACTGACGCCAGAACCCGTCCTTCAGGTTGTCTTTGCGTTCATCCCACTCTTGCAGATCAGCCTCGGGTTCTTCTGCCCTTGGTTGATTGCCCTCAAGTAGCTGATCAATCTTTTCGTTTATCGTGTCGAGGGTTACGCTAGTAGCTGGCGTATCCATGGGATTCTCTACAGTCTGCACGTCCTCTGTTTTTGGCGTAGGCTCGTAACCTTCAACCAGTTCGTACTCTTTGTCTGGATACTCTAGCAGACGGGCTAGATCGTCCAGGCGACCACGAAACTGCTTATTCCCGGCAATGAGCAAGTCGATGCGATCCAGAATGGCATCAGTTCCTGTCCATGCGGAGTCCGGACTTGCCGAAATGTCTTCCTCGATCAAGGCACTATTCGAGGCTTGCAAGTCCATGAGCTTTTCCAGGTTACCCCAGATTTCGTAAGCAACCTCCCTCACCTCATTAGTGAGCACACGGTGGCGCTCACGCTCCTCGCTCTGCTCTGCCAGTTGCGTCTTGATGGACTCGTCGAGGTTGCCAAGCTGCTCCTCAATAACGAGCTCCAAGTCTGACGCAATCAGCGGACCATGCAGTAGCCAAGTCTTTTGCAGTGCCACATTGAGCAAATGAGTAAAGGCGTCCTCAGTGAGGAGGCCTTTACCCTTGGCCTTACGATGCTCTTGCACACGGTTAACGCGGTCCTGCGCAAGCTTCTCTACAGCGTCTACACCCTTATCAAAGGTGTCACTGGCAACCTTAGAGAAGGATTGAAGTAGCTGTTGCAACTGTGCCAGATCAGTTGGCGTAGCAGACCCGTCGGAGACACGCTTGATAAGGGTGTCCTGTCGCTTGTTGATTTCTTCCCATCGCGCCTTACTACGCTCACTCATCATTTTGCATCACCCGTGTATTTTCTTACCCTTCTTTATGGCCTCCCTCTTTGCTTCGCGTCTAGCATGCGCGCGCTTGGCATGCCAAAAGATTTCCCGCAAAGGAGTTCGATCATCAAGGTAGGTGTTGTATTCCGCAAGCACAATAGACTTACGCTCGTGGTACTGCGCCAAATCCCTGTACGGGAAGAAACGAGAGGGCATCGAGTGAAGTTTTTGACCTCCACTGATGCCCGCACTCCTTGCAGTTGGCAATCACATACTCGTCAACCCCGAAGGATTCGCAAGCAGCAATAAATTGGTTGACAACCGCCAATTGGCGGTACGTAGCAGCATTGAGGGTAGCAATACGTTCCTCAAGAGTGGCGTTCGGATCGTCAAGACGAATGAACGCGGCCGTCTTTGCATAGTAGCGAATGTCGGCATTGGACATTGCGCCAAGATCAATACCAGCCGACACGTCCAACATACGAATCGGGCCGACCGTAAAGGTTGCCTTGAGTTCCTGCAATTGCTGGTTGTACGCAGCAATATCGGGAATCGCTTCTAGTTGACGCGTCGAGAATTGGGAGTTCTGCACCACCATAGAGTTGCGCAATGTCTCCTTGTCCTTTTTACCAGCCAGGACGTCTGCGTGGTGCTTTTTGTTGGGGCAGATGGCGGTATGCGTCATTGTGTCGCCGTCGCCCTGCTGTGCCTTAATGTAATACAGGCAGTAGAAAAAGTCCTGTGGCATGAGATAAAACGCCAAAGGTCCATCATGCGATGTTGACGACATGATGGACGACACGACTTCCAGGAACGAGTGGAGGGAGCGATTAACGTGGGCTGCATGAAGTTTGGGAAAGTGTAGGCCGCGAAACTCGCCAACGTACAAGTCCTTAAAATCATACATACCATACTGAGAGGGCAGGTCCAGCAATGTGCCTTCCGCCATCAGCGTAGGGGTATTGCGCGGCACCAGCAGGGGCACGACAGGCCCGGGCGGCAACACCTTGACGATTGGCTCAATAGCTGCCAGTTCCTCAGTAGCTGCCATCCGCTTTTGCATGTGTGCGGCCAGGTGAGGACTGACCTTTGGCGCTTCGCCGTCTGGGCCTACTTGAGGACCACGAGGCTTTGGCTGAGGTGGGTCCTCCTGTGCAGGCTGTGCCGCTTGCTGCTCTGGCGCAGCCTCGTTCACTTCCTCGTGAACCTGGGGCTTGTTAGCCGCTAGGGACGCTTGCCGCGCCTGTATTAGCGCTGCTATTTCCGGAGGGAAGGGAAAAGTGCTGGTGTTCTGATCCATTGAATCCTCGAATTTATAGAGGGATGTTGTCTGGGATTAACTGGTTAACAAAGCCCTGCATACCCATGACAGTGACGAACACGTCGTCTACGCTCATATTTACGCTATAGACTAGCCGTTCCGACCCCTCACTGCCAAGACTGAGCTCCTGCATGGAGGTGATCCAGCAGCCTACGTAGGTGAGGATCGCAACCTTGGAGTGACGTGGGCTCAACAGCACCACATCAATCTGACGCTTGACTTTGGCTGGAGCCTGCCACATGCCACCTCGCGTGGTAGCCTCCCTGGCACTAAACTTTATCATGGGCGCGCCATGCCATGCATTAATGTAGCGCAGCGCCTTACCTTCTGCATCCGCATAAATGCGCAGTGACATGTCCCCAACCGTGTAGCTCTTTGGGTAGTGCTGCTCGTGACCATTGCGAAACACCGAACGCCTGGAGAACTCTCTGAAGGGCACGGTAATTTCTTCCACATACTCCCAGCCCAAGCCAGTAAGCTCACTAGTCACTGAGGATCCAATGTCCAGGCCAATGTCAACTGCGGTACCTGCTAGAGACGAGCCATACAAGGACTCACCCAAACTCTCTGTGCGATAGGATACTGCGTCTGCAAAGTTCTCCAAGCCCCACGTCTGTCGCACTGCAGAAGCTGCCGCCAGACCCATGTCATAACCAGGCATGCTTACATACCAGGTATGGTTGAATATGGGATCAGGACGTGACAGTGCGCCCTTGAGTGGGTTATAGGGATTGGAGAGTGCCGCCACTGCCGAAGGGCTAAAGCGATCAAACACTGCAGAGACAGCGCCCGAGGGAACACCAAAAGCTTCAAGCATCACATCACCCCATAGAACACTGCCAGGAAGGATGGCGTTTGCGGTGTGTAGCCGTTAGGTGCAGGGCGATTGATCAGTTGAGTGTTTTGGCCCCAGCGTCCTTGCTCTTTCAATGCAAATGGCGTACCGCCCTTCTTAATGATGCGAGGGCCGCCAGGCTTGAGCTTTGGAAAGTGGCGAAGCAGAATACGATCTGCATTCTCTGGCAACTCCGCCTCCTTATCTCTGTAGTAGGAAATCCACTCGTCCGCCAGCGACAGATCATCGCTGGTGTCAAGCTGCAACAGGGCTGCCAGCTTACGTACGTAGGGAGAACCCGACACTACCGTAAGCTGCTGGCCTGGAATCTTTTGTGCAGTGTTTTGGACACGCACCAAGTCCCGAAACATTTGAGCCTCGTAGGTACTGGCCGTACCCTCAAAGGCTATGCCAATGTAGCGCATGTTATAGCCCCAGTTTGGTGAGCGCTCGCGGCGATACCTCTACCTCAAGCGCTCCGTTAATTTTTACGTGGTGTCGAGCACCACTCTTGCGATATTCCAACGTATCGCCAGCCACCACTGAAATGACTCCGCCTTGAACGCGAAACCGTACAGGCTTTTCGCCATTGTAAGTGTGAACAGGGGCGGGGCGATTAGCAGTTAGCACTATGCAGGAGTACATGAATCATCCTATATCAATCTTGTAGCGACGGCGCTTGATCATATTGTCTTTGCGCAGTTGAGCCCGGTAGTTGGGATCACGATTGGCACGCGTAGCAATCTTGACAATTGCCTCGTTCTCCCGACGCTTGTACTCTGGTTGCATGACGGAAGGGATGTGCTCCTTCTTGCCAGTAACCGTAGTGCGATGGCGTTCCCCACTGCCAAACTGACGTGCCAGCAGTGGTACACGCGCTGGCATAATTCTGTTTTGCATGGAGAGGGGCATGGAACTGAATGGCCGCATGCGAGCTTCTAGGTCCGTGTTTTCCAACTCTTCCCGCGATTCGTGCGTCACCGATTTACCAGTGACACGCTCCAGCTGGGCACGAACAGCCGCATCTTCTTCCAGCTGAGAAACCAGCGTGTCAAAGTTAATGTTGGATGCAGCCAGTTGCATCTTGAGGGGTATGGGAATTCCTTGCTCATCCAGACGCGCCAAGGCTTCTGCCAGATTCTCGTCATCCTTTGCTTCCAGGCTTTTGTTCCACTGGATCTTGGGGATTTCGAGATTGGCCCGATCGCTGGCATTGTAAAAGTAATCATCCACATTACGAGGACGTCGCGAGGAATCCTTGTACAGATCGTTGAGAATGGCTACCATCGGGAAGATGCGATGATAAAAGATGCGCGTGGTCAGCTTTTCCCGATACTCGTTCATGCCTTCCAGAAACATGGAGTAGGCAGACTCTTGATTACTGAAGGTAGAATCAGAGCCAAGGAACGACTCACTTATGCCTAGAGCGCGCAGCTTGAATGGCGTAAGTTGATCGGAAATGTCCATCCACTTGAGGAAGTCTCCAGCAGGCCGCAGATCAGTCACGTTGACTGGACTACGAGTAACCGCCCAGCCACCCATAGGATCCGACTCGGCCTTCATGAGCGTCTCCAAAATCGCTTCCAACTCGGCACCCTGAGGGATCCAGTCTTGGCTGTCGCCTACAGTAACGTGCGAGAGCGCACGCTGGCGGCGCGTGACTTCGGTCAGCGTCCCACGATACAGGGTCTTTTCAATCAGGTAGATTGGCAGCAGACGATGCAGGTAGGACGTGTACGGCCGATCCGTCATTGTTTTGCGCGGCACGTACAAGGTTGATATGGGATTCAGATCATATCGGCCTTCGTCCAGCAGCGCACGGAAGGCAGCAGGAAGGCTGTCAATGTAGTTCCTGTTGTAGCTGCTATTGTTGTACAGGTACTGTGCCAGACTGTTGGTCACATTGACACTAATGTTCGGATCACGATTGAAGAAGGGACTGTTCCCAACCGTGCATTGCAGCGCGTCATGAATCATAGTGTCCATGAAACGTCGCCGCTCGGGGTCATAAATTAGTGTGCCGCAAAAGAAGCCGTCGGTCATGTGCGCCCAGCTTACGGCGGGCAGCATTTCGCGCACATTCAGTTGGGCAGTAGCGTCCTCATAGAACTGACGCTTCTTGGGGTCGAGGCCCTGTATGGTGTAGTCCGAGAAAGGGAAGGTGGACTGCAAATCTACTGTCGAGCCACCAACTGCATCGTACAGGTAAATGTCCCGCCACATGAGCGCCAGCCCTGATGTTTCGACCAGGCTCGGCTCGGCAGGGAGAATGCCAGTAAAGTAATAGAGGTATTGGGACGGCCAGGAAACGCCAGTACGTACATTTGCACCCATTGCGCCAGCGGCAAAGGCGGAGGGGCTGATGCTAGCGTTTAGCTTTTGGCCGGACTGTAGAAGTGACGTTTGGATACGTCCATTATTCACACCCAGGACTTGATAGCTCATTGTATTGGCGCATAGTGCAATACCGGCTCGAACGATATTGCTAGGTTTACATTTTTCCTTGCCAATTGAGGTTCATCAATATAGCCAAGGGTGACGTGAGGGTTGTACGTGTCGTAGGTTGATGGGTAACCGCGACTCACAAAATACTCGTGGTACAGATGCAGAATCTTAGAGTTCAGTAAGGCAACCAACAGGGGACGATCCTTGTGATCGTGCCAGTACGCAATCTCCGTCACGCTCGCCACAATGGGTAATGGCGGATTGTCAGGCACTGTTGGGATGCCATTTTGCTTGCTATACATTACTGTAGTGTGGTATTCACTACAAAGCTCCACACCATCAATAAGGCCTAGCAGATTTAGCAACTTTAGGCGGGATTGCGGCGTAGGATTAACCCACACGTACAAGCCGTTATTGTAAGCATTAACCCGTTCCAAAATATTCATACACCACCCGATAGTATGGTTTCAGATTTGGTTCGTATGTCGGTGAATTGCAGATTGAGGGACTGTGCAAAACGATCCCGTGCCTCTCTGCACAGGTTCTGTATCTCGGCCTCACGCTTGGGAAACAGTTGCGTAAGATCAGCGCTAAGTGTCATAAACTCGCGGATCAAATCCTGAGCAATGACGCGGAACGCTGGATGCAAGACTTGCGCAGACAATTGTTCTGCCATCTGCCCACGATCTTGTAGTACCCGAGCACTGTTCATGGTCTCCAGAATCATTGACATTAGGCTATTGATTTGGTATATGCCTTTTTGTCCCTTGGAGTCACGCACCGCCTGCTCTGCAAATGGCACCAGATCAATCAGAGCTTGTAGCAGTGCCTTGTGAGTAACCCCAGACGCTGCATCAAAGTTCCCGACCTCAAGCAGATTATGAATATCACTAACACGTCCACCAATGATGGATTCTACATTGCGTAGATCCGTCTTACCGATCCGAGGCTTAGCTACCAAAGAATTGGAAGCTTCTCTTTGGCTGCTGTTGGACTTTTTCAACTTCTTTGAGGAAGAGGGTCTCGAAGGCGTTGCAGAATTCGACGCTGGCCGGGCCTTGCGCGGCGGCTCCTCCACTGGGCGGCGCTTCTTGGTAACCGGGCGCTCCCCGTTCATTTGGGACTTGGGGGTTCGTAGCTTGAGCGTTGGCATTTAGCGCCTCCAATTCTGCATTGGTCAACGGTAGAGTAACGCGGCTCTCCAGGTTGACCTTGGCGAACGAGGTACGCAGTTCACCATTTTGATTACGGAAGTTGATGCACACAATACGCATTGGTGCACCGGTAGCTGGACACACGCCAGCATCAAAAGACTTGCTGCTCATGTCGAGGGCAGCGTTCACTTTCTGAGCTACGGGCTCATTCCAACCGATAGGGAATTTCATATGCTTTCCTATTGTGTAGTGGTATTAGGGACGCATCCTCTACATTATCGAGGAAATACTCCAAATGGTAATCCAACACACCAAAGCGTTGCTCTAGTCCATACACACCAATAAGACTTGCATCTAGTTGATGTGGTGTGGTCTTGCACACCTTATACAGACCCTCTAGAGGAACACTAAAGTCTCGTTGAAAGGGAACCTTCCAGGTGGCAGCGGTGATTGCGCGCAGTGGCATGGTCTTGTAATGCGTGGCAATAGCGCCAATCATTACGGAGATCAGTTCACCAGTAGCACCACGAAGGCCACGCGCCTGGAAGCGCTCCAACACAATCTCTTGGGGCTTATAATGCTTCACCCAAACGTCCAGTTCACGGAGAAATCCCATCAATGGGACCTTAAACTCGCCAGTAAGACTCCGCAATGGCTTCTCAATCATTGCATTGGCTAGACACTTGGGACGATTACCGACTTTACCAACGATGGATATAGCCATGTTAGTCTTGCCGGGATCGAGGGATAATACGGTGTGCTGCGTTTTTGGCACCCGTTTTGGTAGCTTATACATGGTGCGCCTTAAAATATGAAATTGCCAGACCAAACGAAAAAAGCCGGGTACCTGACATTCAGGTACCCGGCTTTTTGTTAGCAAGCCTGCTAAATTACTTCTTGGCCAGGTTGCGCTTGATGGCCTCAAGCGTGGTGGGCTTGCTCTGGAAATCCGGATGCTTTGCCAGATGGCGCAAATTGGCCTTGGTGAAACGCTTGCGAATCCGCATGGCGTTCAGGGTCGGAATGTCGCCCAGATCACGGACGCTAAAGACCCAGAGATCAAACTCCGAAGGCTCGGACGATTCGGCCTTGCGTCGCAGGGATTGGCGGTAGGCATCAACCTCGTCATCACCGATCACGCGGGCCTGCAGATCGCGCGGACGTGCATTTGCATCAAAGACTTCGGCAACCACACGATCACCGCCATCGTTGGTCATGGCACGATCAACCGAATCCTCAATGTCGTTGAGGCGTTGCTGCTCTTCCTTTGCACCTGCGCTGCTCAGCAAGTGATTTGCGTATTCATCGGTGATGAAGGTGATCAGCTGGTTGTTGTAGGCGCTGCGGAGCTCCAGATCGTCCAAGAGATAGCGGCGCGGCACTTGGTTGGTCAGATTGATCGGCAACCACGTCGGAGGCACGATGATTGGCACAGGGCGGCTGCCTTCCTTGGCCGTGATCGTAAACACCAGTTCACCGAGCGTGTTGATGCGACGGTGACGGTCGCTGGTGTTCAGAACCCAGATGGGAGTGGAGTTGCTTTGGGCTTCGATCTCATTGATCGTGAGAGTTTGTTTCACGGATTTCTTCCTTGAAGCTATCACGCATGAGTTCGGTGAGGAGCTCGATGCGTTCTTTACTTGGAGGTGTACCACCAACGAGCGCAGCAATATGCTCCGGCGTTGGTGGCTCTTGGGTATATTCGCTACTGTACATGCACATGTGGTGTTCGCGGTGCTGCCACACGCATGCGCCCTTCTTTAGAGGGCACCGAGGTACGATCAACTCTGCATTGATTTTCACGCAGGTCATTTAACCACCCTGGTTCGTAAGCTCATTAGCTCCTGCACTTCTTCCTCAGGCTCACCCTGTTCCAGTAGCCAAGCCTCTACAAACTCGGACAACTCGAAGGTGACATTAGTTCCCTTCTGCAAGCCTTTACCAATCTTGCTATTGGTTTTGGCTGCGTTGGAAGCAATTACAGAAATACCGGAATAGTCCAGTGAATCCAGGTCCGGATTTTTTATCACTAACCATACCAGATCAAACTTGCTTCGTGGGACCTGCTGCAAGTCTTGCTCTGTATTTACTATAACCTTATGAAGCCGGTATTTCTGTTTAAACGGAATTGCCCGTATTTTATAGTCATCCACAGACCTGTAACGGATGCGCATGAAATACCGATCCAGCTTGGTGCCAAACTTGTCCTGATGCAACGTGCCAGGGAAGTAAGTGTTGCGGACACGTTGCATTTGATGCAGGTGTCCGCTAACAATTAGCTCGTTGCCCTTGACTGTGGACTCTGCCCTGGTGCCATTGTCCATGCGTGAACCAGAAACCGCAATGTGCGCCAGGTTGAGCATGTCGTCACGGAAGCTAACGTGCGGAAACGGAAGTACGTTAACCTTACATCCATCGACATTTACTACTGTAGGCTTGGTAACGATACGCACGTTTGGGAGATTCCACATTTGCAAAATCTCTAGCGAATGTCCTGCCGACGGATCGTTACCAAACAAGTCATGGTTGCCAGGATAGATCAGGAAGCGCAGGGTGGTGTACTTGCGCAGCAATCGGTTCAACACACGATGGGCTTCGTAGCTAAGCTCTGGTGCATGTCCAATGTCACCGAGAATGAATACGTTTGGTATACCATTCTTGACTGCATAGTCACACACCTGTGCCACGCAGTAACCAATATACTGCTCATGGTTAGGAATGAAATGTCGGATCGACCCACCAAAGTGCAAGTCGCCAATTGCTACTGCGTCCATTAAAACCTCGACCTATATATGGCGACGGTGCCGCTACGTTCTGTATTCTGATACTTTACTGCTTCCTCTTGAATGGTCTTGTAATGAGAGGGATGCAGAACCGTCCACACGCTCAGAACCCACGCACGGAACGTATCGTCGGTGTAGCCATCCGCCTTGTCTGGCGCTGCCGTAGGACCACGATCCTGCACCGTAAAGAATTGGTACAGCAAGTGCTCGATAGGCTTGTCAAACATGTCTATGCGATAGTCCTCTACCTGAGACTCCAGCACCTCAGTTGCATCCTTCTCCAGAAGCAACGGTAGCTCAATGTTGCCATTTTTGAGGGCTTGCAGCACCTCGTCAAAGTCTGAACGACGCAAGGTGTGCTGAATGGCTTTCAGGTTCTGAATGTCATCCCTAGCCCGATGCAGAATGTCCAACGAATTCCATCTGTCGGCCACCAGCAATTGTCCCTTCATGGACTTGGTGAATGGCAGTATGACATTTTTGTACGTCTGATTAAAGTTGACCACAAAGCCATTGCGAGGTATCAACTCCAAGACTGCTGGACTCGAAATCTTACCATTGTCTGGGTTGATACCAGTAGCCACAATGGAGAAGCTATTGTCGGAATAGCCAGCATCAACCGCAATAGCAGTTGGGAACTTGCTTTTTCCAACAATGGCATTCTGCAGAATGCCCCAAAGATCATTGTCATCACCATACGCGTACGTGAGCTTGATGGCATTCTTTGGTCCCGTGAACGGGCTGCGCTTACCCGTGTACAGGGACTTGTGAATAAACACGTTGCTGGTCTTTGGAGGCTGAGCGCCCAAATCTCGCATGGCAGCAATCGGATCTTCAATAAACTTACCCTTCACATATTCAGAGTCACGCGGCAAGTTAGGATTTACATCCCACGTTGCAAGCTGAGAGCCCAGAATAAACGTCTTGGCTTCACCTAAAGCCAGACGCAGGCGTGTCATGACCATATCTCGCTGACTCTTCGGGCTCGACAGGCCAAACATCATTGTCATTGGTGTATGGTCGTAGCCCTTGCGAATCAGACGTGACATGACCGTGCCGACCGTAGCCATGGACGTGGTCAGAGACGTAATGGCTTCCTTGGCGTTAGCGCGCTCGGAGTTGCCACCGTCATCATCAGAACTCTTCTTTGGGGCAGCCTTGAACAAGCCCAATTCGTCAACACCACCCATCACTCGCGTATCCCCGCGAAGAATACCAGCGTTCGGATGCGATGGATAAAAGTGGAATTGCTTGTGGAAGAACTTTAGGAACAAGTCCTTCTTGCGGTAAAACTCTGCACCATACTTATTGCCATAGAAATCCAGAAACTCGTAATACTGTTTGTACCAAGGCGTGTCATTCATTTCATTCATTAGAGGAACCCACAACAGCGAAACCGCCTTGGTGAAGGTTAGACTAATGAACGTGCCAGTCAACGGAGTTGAGGGCAGAATTTCCTTGGGAGCTAAGCTCGAAATCTTGGGGTACTTTAGCAAGCGATGGATTAGATAGCTTGCAGCCTTCATGCCAGACGTGGACTTACCACTGTTATGGTTGACAATACCGTTTGCAATAAACTGGTGTGTCTCGGGCAAAGTGAAATCAAACGTTTCTGCACACACCGTGGGAGTTACGGACACAGGTCGTGTAGATACGCTGCGCTTGGGAAGAGACTCTCCATGCAGGCACTGCCTAAGATAAGCATCTGGAACGACACAAACCCCATCCGCACCCTTTACAAGGATAGTATCAATACCAAAGTTTGCCAGTATTGCAGACAACTCAACCGCTACCTGCTCTTTGACGGTAACTGTCAAAGCTCTGTGAAACCAACCCCTCAGGTAGTCTAGCTGGCACTTGCGCGATGCGCTTAGTATTAGTGCATCAATGGAATCAATATTGTTTTTGCAATCCTGTACTGCTTGTGCTTGCGCATTCTCGTAATGATTATTACCGAAAACACCCTGACCAAGCAAACGACTAACAGTGTGCTCGGATCGTAAATCAGGGAGCTTGACGAAACCCCCATTCGTCAGTATTGGATGATCTTTCGTACCTTCAATAAAGTGACCATTATTAAAGGTCACACGTACAAGCTGCTCTGGTCTAGCTTTAAAGAATTTAGAGGTAACCTCAATACGGCTACCGTTATGAATGCCATTCCTGTACGTGGAGAACCCATACGGCTTGTCCTTGCCGAGATCACCAATACGAGCCAGACCATTCTCCGTTAATACAACGGAGCCTCCGACAATGCAACGCTGACCCCATACGAGCACCAGCTCATTGTACAGGTTCATCTTGCGGTCGTTAATCAACTCGCACTTGCGGGCTCCACATTTGGGGCACTTGCCATAGCGCAAGAAGGTTACGTGCTCCGGCAAGTCCTCCGTTGGATAATCCGGGTCTAGGCCATCGACGCTTAGATAGCGCTTGTCCGTGCAGTGAGGACAAATCTCGCCAAACAATAGCGAGAACACCATCATCTGCCGAGACCACGGAGGGTTAACGTTGCAGAATTCTGTGGTGTATGTAAAGAAGTTTGGAGCTAGAGGCAGGTCTCTGTCATCCAAGCGCAGATCGCGCAGCGTTCCCGTTAGGGGATCCACTGCCTCGTTCATTAGCCGCTGAATATCAAAGGTATCTGCGTCCCCATACCCATCCGGTAAGGAGATACTGTAATCCGAGTTCGCCAGACTGGTCTTGGGTACAATTAATCCAGACTCGGTGCGGGTAGTGTTACCTGCGAACAGGTCGGGAAACAGGTTTGCTGCTTCGTCCCTTAGTTGGGTTTTGCTGCTCTTGCGGCTTTTCATTTCGTGGTGCTCGGTTAGGTTTGGGACGCACTATTGCCTTTACGTCTGCCAACGGTAGATTGGTAAGCTTTGCCACAAATCGGGCAATCTTTAAATCCAAGGCCTTCGTTAGCACCTGTTCAAAGCGCCCGTAGTGAATGCTCTCCGTAATCGGAAATCCGAGCACCTTTTGCAATACCTCGTGCGCCTGCTGCCTACCTGGAGCAGAAGCCACGATTAGTGGATTAATTTCGGAAAGAAAGAATTCCCGAATCTCCGTAATGTTGTCACCAAGCAGGTCTGGTAGTTGACTACCGTACCGTTTGGCTCGTCGCTCAATGGCTCGCTGGTTAGCACCTTGTTTTGCAGGCTTGGTAGCTTGCTTAACCAATCTTCTGCGCGCTTGCACTTCCGAGTGAGCGCTAGCCTCCAGTCGAACAAAGAAGCGTGAAGTCCATTTGGTTTCTGATGCTTCGTGTCTTTTGGCGTCTTGGGGCGGAAGTTTAGAGCTAGCCTTGGCTACCGCTCCCAGTCCATTCAGCAAATCATTCTTAAAGTCTGTCATAGAAGCGGCTAAAGGCGGACTTTAAGTCCGCCTTTCCTTAGTTATTACTCGCGTCCACCATTCTCATTGTACAAGGTCTCAGCTATACCAGACTTCATCTGGTTGAAGCAAATCTTGCGCAACGAAAACGGCTTGTCAAAACCAAACTCTTTGGAGAGTTCAGCCATTTCCTGTTTGGTGCCAAGCACCCACAGCTTAATGTCAGCCCAGGTCATGGGCTTCTTGGCTGCACCGTAACCCTCAATGGTAAGGCTAAACTTTTTGCGATTGCCCTTCAATTGACCAGTCTGATGCAGATACCAAATCGTATCAAACACAGGGTCAATGCCGTGTGCTGCACCTTTGGCATCTTTGGTCCATATGCGTAGCCAACCCTGACGCTCCGCAGGCGCAAGCTTATTCTTGATGGTACGAATGTGGATGTAGCGATAACGGTCATAGCCCTCATCCACAGACGGCTCAATCTCAAAACCTGCCACCTTGGCTTTGGTCGGCCCAAAGGGTGTAGCGTCCGAGATTGAACGAGGGTACATCCGCACCCGACAATCCGAATTGAAACGCAAGGCCTGACCACCGGGCTCGCGTTCTTTGGGACCAAACATTGCCATTGGCACGTCACGCAACTGATTCACACCAAACAGTGCAATCTTTTTGGTTGCAAGCATACCCTTGACGCGAGGGAAATTCTTTGCAAACATGCGAGCCTGGGCTGCAAGCGAATCATCCTCAGTGTCGGTGTCCTTAGTCTTTGGCTGCAGATTCGGCCACGAGTCCATAATGACGATACCTGCCAGACGTCCGCCATCAGGAGAGACAATGTAGAGGCCGTCTTTGCGTCCCTTCATTTCTGGCGCTTCAAACTCGCCATACTTTGCCAGGTGCGCCTTGTCACGAGGAAACACCAGGTACCAAGTAGCACCAATCTTCACCTTGTCCGGCAGGCGGTTCAGCAGTGCCGAGAACCAGTTGAAGAAGGTTACACCCAGAGTGACCGCGCTATAACGAATGCGGCCGCGTTGAATCCAGTTGCCGTCCTTGTCCTTCTTACCAAACAAGTAATGACGGTCGTACTCCTTGCCGGTGTTCGTTTGCAAAATGTTTTGCAGATACGGCACCGAATTACGCGTAGAGCCTTCGGCGTCCCTGAATGCAATGATGGGCACATCGTCATTTAGGGACTGCGTTAGGGTCAGCAGCGTCATTGTGGTCTTGGCACTCTGCTCAGGACCAAAGTTGGTATACATTGCGGGCAGAATGCCCCCACCAATGATCATATCATAAGCCAATGAGCCGCTGGACTGAAAGTCCATGTCGTCAAGCGTATCGCTAGCATTGAGCTTGTCATCAACCACATTCATGATCCCATTGTAGAAATCATGAGCGCTAAGGGTAGTCTCAGTGCTAACCCTCTTGGCTGTGGTTCTAGGCTTTCGGAGATTTTGAGCCATGTATGCAAACAGGGACCCGTAGGCCCCTGTCCTTCAGTGATTAGAAGGGAACGTCGTCGTCATCAATATCCGCGCGGCGCTTGGACGATTTGGCAGCAGGCTTGGCCTTTGCCTTGGAAGAGCGACGGGGAGGTTCGTCGTCCTCCTCTTCGTCCTCATCCTCGTCGTCTTCATCGTCACCCCAGTCATCGTCGTCTTCATCCTCGTCTTCGTCACGCGAGGGTTTCCGGGACTTGGACGGCTTGGACTTTGAAGAGCGACGGGGAGATTCGTCGTCGTCCTCCTCTTCATCTTCGTCATCTTCGTCCTCGTCTTCGACGGGGCGGCGCTTGCCCTTGGACGACTTGGCAGCAGACTTGGAAGAACGGCGAGGAGCTTCCTCTTCGTCCTCGTCTTCGTCTTCTTCGTCGAGGTCATCTTCCTCTTCGTCCTCGTCTTCTTCGACAGGACGACGCTTGGACTTGGAAGGCTTGGCCTTTGCCTTGGTCGAGCGACGCGGAGCTTCCTCTTCGTCTTCGTCTTCGTCATCTTCCCAGGCGTCTTCGTCGTCTTCGTCCTCGTCTTCGTCTTCACGCGAAGGCTTCTTGGACCTGGACGTATTGGCCTTGGCTGCAGGCTTTGCCTTGGACTTGGCGCGAGTACGGCGCGGCTGATCGCCGTCGTCTTCGTCCTCATCCTCGTCGCCTTCGTCTTCGGATGCCAGAGGATCGACAACCCTATTGTTCTTGAACCAGCGCTCGAAGGAGGTGCGAAGCTGATCTTCGCTCTCGGGGGTTTCGAGGTCCTCGAGGTTGTAGGTGAGGTACGCCTGCTCCTCCTCGGTCAGCGGCGTTCTCTTGCTGCCGGGCAGCACTTGATACTGTGACGCAGGGGGCTTGTCTGGGCTGTGCTTGAGGCGAATGTCGATACCAAAGCGCGGGTGAGCCAGACTGAATGCCTGAGTCTTGCCCGTGGTCTTGGAAGTGACCAGGTTGTCGCTGGCAATGCCTTGGAGTTGTTCGAGCACCGAGCGCGACACGCGCAACACGCGCACAGGCGACCAGGAGTCGGAATCTTTTTCCTTGAAGCCCGATTCCTTTTCGCTGGCCGTGATACGTGCCTTGCGCGCCGGTTCGTCCTTTTGCAGGGTACGAACAATGACGGCCACGTATCCATAGATGCGGGTTTCGATCAGGCGGTCTTCCCGCTCAATCTTTGCCTGGGCTTCCTTCTTGGCAAAGTCATTGAACGGATCGTAGATCGTGGTGTCGAACACCTGAGCAACGGGATCGTAGGCGGCGCTGGGCACATAGAACTTGCCCATGCTGCCGTCTTTCTTGCGGTTCTTGACCCAGTAGCCTGCGTACATGAACACGGGACTGATCAGGCGCAGTTGGACAAACTTGTCCGCCGGTAGCTTGAGCAGGTCGACCAATTCGCTGATCGACGGTTTCTTTTCACGATTCGTGGTCTTGACCTCATTGAGATCAACGGCACGACTGCGGCGTTTTTCTGCCATCACTGACTCCGATAGGGAAGCGCCGAATGCGCTTCTGGTTAGTATTTACTGCTTTGGTTCGCTTGGCGTCTGAATAGGTGCCAAGGCTTTTTCAATCCTGGCCAGATTGCCCAGAATCTTGTTGACCGCTTCAACCTGAGCCTCAGGACTGAGGTGCACAAAGGCGGTAAGTACCTGCTGCGTGAAGGTGATTGCCTGAGACTGTAAGGTGAAGCGACGTACCAGGTTTTCGTCCATATGACGACTCAGGACTTCGCCAAGTATCTTACCGTCAGGTATTAGGTTGGCGGCAATAAATTCGTTAGCCATGTCCAACTGGCTCTTGTGAAAGGCTGCAATCTTTGACAAGAGATCATACTCCTCTCTTGTCACCATATCAGAAGACGGGCTTGTTAGTGCGGCTTTATTGCTAGGCGACATAGAACGTCACGCTCCACATAAGTTGGGGGATCAGGAATGCCAAGCGAGGTGCGTACATATCCATCAGGATCGACACGCTTGGCAATGACGGCCAGTTGTTCAATAGCCTCTAAGGAATCGTCAAACGGCGTAGAGCCAAACTCCAAGTGGGCTGCGTCACCGAGAACATCAATCTTTGCATCCAGACTTTCGTTCTGCATGTTCTCTTTGATGAGGTCCGCCACCTGAGAGCGTGCGCCCTTAAACCAATTGCGAATGAACACCGTCAGCACACCATGGCGACTGTCACAGCGGTCAATGGCCTTTGATAGTATCAGCATGTACACGCCAATAATATCCCCAAGTTTCTCTTGGTAGTTAAAATCCATGTAGGTGCGCTTTGCCTGGTTAATCGTCATCCGCATGTACTTTTCCATAATCATGTTTTTGAATTCTACCGCCTTGTCAAGCCAGTAGGAACATTCCGTGATTATGCGGTACAAGCTGGAGACTGCGCGCACTCGGCGCTCCTGCTTATACTTGTACAGGTCCCACCGCACGGCACGACTAATTGCCTTGGGTTTGGGACGTCGATGCATCCTCAAATACTTTTCATTGACGCGAAGGAACCACGACAAAAATGCAAACAGGATGCCGCGATTAATATGCAGCTTCTTGGCAGCGGCAACCTTATCAGTGGCTACTAAAACCCGAACAAAGCCTTCGGGCAAAAGGTGTTTATCGTCACTGGTCATCTTGGAACTGCGAAGCGCCTGTTGAGCAACCACCTTTGCCAGGAAGTCTTCAAACAGGGATGGGCAACCACGTATAATGGGAGCCAGCGCGTTCCAAATAAAATGGTCCAGCGTCTTGAGGTATTGAGCGCTGGTATAATTTACCTTGATGCGCTCCTTCACTCGCTTTAATACATCAAACGATTCATCATGCTGGTAGTAGTTCATGTGTGCGGTATGATAGATTCCAGCTTCTCAAACAAGGCGCACAGATGCTTGCACATGTAAGGAACCATTTTTGGATTCGTGATTAATGGCAAGTCACCGTTCGAGTATCGGATTTCTGCAGCCCCTTTTCGATGTAGTGCCACCTCTTCCCTATACATGAAATCCTCACAACTGCAAGACACGTCCACATTTAACTGGTTGTCAAGGAAGGTGATCTCCGTAACGTACGTTACGCGATCCACAGGACGCACTGGCGTCTGCCTCCCCTCCCTGTTGAGGATGTACATTGACTGGGTCTGCGCAGCAACAAATGCGGTACTACCACGGTAGCCACGCTTAACCTTAAGGATGCGCACGCCCTTTGCACCTGCCTTGCGGAAGGCGTCAGTCTTTGCATAAATGTCGCGGATTTTCATGAAGGACTCCAATGCATAGCAAAAGAATCAAATTCAGTTTAGCCTGTCTAGTACACTATGCACTACTTCCATACGTAGAGCGTGATCTGAGGTGCGTATGGGTCGCGCATCAAACTCCTGAGCTAAGTGGGAAATGACAATGCCAAACAGGTGGCAATAATCTGGATGCATGGCACCCTTGTTACCTACAGGTGTTGCACCTCGAATCTGATTGAGGGTGAACACCTGCTTAAAGAAGCGACGTTGGTTTGCAAGACAGCGCTCGGTAAAGTCTGGCAGCCATCCGTCAGGGTAGCCTTGCATCCGCAGACTAATGTCCATCATTGGGTAAGCAACCAAACAAAGGAAGGTGCGATCAGTAACAAAGCGCTCCTGTAGGGAGAACTGTGCTACATAGCTCTGCATCAATGCTTCCTGCAGCTTCATGCGCTGCTCGGGCGTCATTTCGACATTGACCGTAATGCCCAGGTCAGTAGCAACGTTTGCAGTCTGCGTTTCCACAAAGGGTAGGCTGTATACTCGTGCCACGGATTTTGCTAGCGTGGTCTTACCGCTGAGGTGTACTCCGGAGAATCCTATCATTTGCTCTTCCAATAAGGTGTAGTGTGCGGATACGCCATAGAACCGTGGCTTGGCATACGTGACCGGCTTGGCCAAACTTGTCACTAACGCCCGTAGCAGACGCTAGTATTGCCATTAGTTCGGGATGCTCGTCAATGTATCTAGTCCACAGCTGTGTATACAGGAGTTTAGAATCTGCATTACCAGGCTTCCCTTTTGCGGATTGCCAGCTACCTTTATAGCCCTTGGACTCCTGGTAATGCTGCTCAATAGATTTGCCGTCTACAATAGCAAAGAGTGCAGAAAAGCGCCGATCACCAGCGCTACTGCACTCCAAGTACGGCGCTTTGCCGTGACGTATCATTTGGTCCTCAATTGGCAGAGACGATCCCGCCGTACCAGTTGCTTATTGATTTCCTCGTTCAAGCCACGTATGCGCTCATTGACAACCTCGACTGCGGCGTCAATAGCCTCTTTGGAAGTCTTGCGATACAGCCCGCCCCTGGGATGGTAGCCCGCAGCAGAAACATACTGTGTCGGAGTTTCCCGAATCAGAGGAACTTCGTGTAGGCTTGGCATCCAGTGGAGATCATACTTGATCGTATAAAGAACCTTCATTTTGCTAATCCTAACGAAAGTACAAGACGAGGTTTCGGACCATTCACCATATAGTGATCATAGTCCGAACGAAACAAGCAGACGCGCCAACGCTGGAATATTGGGCGTCTTGCCCAGAATTGCCCCCGGCCTAACAACTCCACATTAAGCCGATAATGCTTGCGGCCTGGCACAGGATCGCTATGCATTGGCAGCACCGCTGACGACGGATACTTTATCAAGTAGCAGTCCATGGCAAAGCGACTGTGGAGCCACTGAAAGATGCGCTTCTTTTGGTATTCACATCCGTGTTGACGGCCGGGTTCCCACTTCATGTCACACCTCGTACTTTGAACGAAGGCCTTTAAGCTCTGCCAACACCACATGGGCTTGATTGTGGCGCTTGCTTTGCAGCTTGGTCCAGAATGCGATGGCATAATCAATCGCTTCCAGAGGGGTAGCGTGGAAGTCCGCATCCTTGCGATATTGCTGGCCGCGAATCACATAGAAACGTTCGCTACGCTTTTCGTCCAACTCCTCGACAATGACGTGAGCACCGTCCGCCTTCACCTTGACAGTGTAGACGAAGGAGTCAGTAATGTACTGACGCAGCGACACTGGCACCTCAGCGTTGGCGTTTTGCAGTGCCATGTACGGAGTACTGTACCAGGGAGGCGCAATGCTGTCGTAAACCGGCAGCGAGGCGCGGAACATAGCAACACTATTGAGGACGTTGGAAAAGCTGACGTTGTAAACTTGATTCATGGCTAATCTTTGTGGTTAACGTTTTGACCTTCGACACTCTGGCGCATGCGCTTGATCGTACGCTGCTGGAGCCAATGCATTGCTTCCTCAATATGGTTGAGCGCCATTTGATTCTCGCGGCAAGCAAACGGACCGCCCTGGAAGCCACGCAGACGATCCATGACAATGGCGAGTAGCGCTTCTTGGGTTATGCCATTGACACCGTTTGCAGGTATCGGGCCGTTCTGGAACAGAATAACCAGGCCGTCGAGGGCCTCAAGGTCTGCAGAAGACGGATTGGCTGTAGAGTCAAAACCCGTAATATGATACAGATGGTGGGCATTGTTGATGGGAGCATCGACTGCCACAATGGCTAGTGATTCGCTGGAGGAAACCTTGTGGTCGTCAATAAGGCGCATAGCTATCTCCTTGGCATAGTTGCGCTTCCAGGGTTTTAATCTGGTTGTGTAAATCGGATAGACGCTCTTTGACGGAGCGCTCAATCAATACGCGGACGGCATCCGGCGTTGCGTGTACGCGATCAGCAATCAGCCAGTTGCCCTCAGAGGTAAGTAGCAGATTGCCACGATTACCAATAATGAGGGACTGTTGAATGCTATAGCGGTTGCCCTGAATGTCCAACGAGTACACCGTGAATGGCGTAGTAGCCTCTTTGAATTCCAGGGTCATTTGAGTTTCTTCCATTTGCCATTGAATACACCGGGCGTCCAAGAATGCAGAGCCACGCGCTTATTGTCAACACCTACGCCATAGATTTTTGCGGAGGCCGACGGCTTGATTGCCAGTAATGTACCAAGCTCCTCGCTGCTCTTTTTCTTTTGCCCCATGACCAAAACATAACGCTGGTAAGGACGTGCCTGCCATTCTTCCAGGACTTCCATCATTGCCAGCGGCGTGACATACTGGAGCTCTTCGTCGTCCAGCTTGTAGGCAACGGTGTTGGCCCCGCCCTTGACAATGAGCAACGTCCGCTTGCCAAGCTTGACCAGCATCTGGAACTCATGGTTGGCGCGCTGCTCGGGGGGCAGGCCAGCCTCGATAGACATGAGGGTCTTGAACTGCTTGGTAGCAATCTGTAGTGGGTTGTACTTGCTCATTTGATTGCCACAAAGGTTCCAAAGTTGAGGTAGCGATGGACGCATTCGACATGGCGGAAGCCAGCCGTCCGTAGCTCATTGCGGATGGTTTCTTCCGTCTGCGGCACTTGCACATACTCCAAGCTCAAGCGCTTGCGCTCGATTGCTTCATAGCTGTAGCCCATGTCGCTCTTGTAGCCGTGATAGGCATCGACCAGCAAGTTTTGCATTGCGGCCGTACTACCCAGCAGCTTTTCCGTGACAACCAGAATGCCGTCTTTATCCAGCATCTGATGCATTGATTCCAGAATGTTGGAGCGGAAGTTGATTGGCACAAAAATGAGAGTGAGGATACTCTGAATCAGACGGATAGGCTTTGGCGTTCTGCGGAGGCGCTCGGCACCAGCCAACACGCTCAGGAATTCCGACGTCAAGGCACGATAGTCTTGGCGCAGATCAATGTCCTCAATGTAAATGACACCACGACGTGTGGCACCTACGAGGTCCTCAGTATAGCCAAAGCGCTGCGCCAATGCATCACGCATGGACTTGGATATGTCCGTCAGCAAAAAGTCTGATTCAGGATAACGCTCAATCAGCGACGCAACGGACTCACCGTTGCTAGAGCCGAGGTCAATGACAGTTGAGGGGCCACGATCCAATACAGGAGAGGCAATACGATCAATGACCGCACGCATGTCTTGGTAGCCAGGAATGGATCGCGCCAGCATGTCAGAAAAGGAGGCAGCAACCTTGGCATCAAACACCCACTTGCCTGTACCATCAGGAGCATTGCCAGTCTCCAGATTGTCTTGCGAGTACGTCCCGGAGGATAGGGAGCCCAGCGTTGCTCCAGGAGGTAGTTGTTCAAAATCGTCATTCATATGCGACCTCGTTTTGCTAGTTTGGATTGTCGGCTGTCCGCGCCGTCAAAGACTTCTGGGTTGTCCAGAGCATAGGCTAGCACTGCACCAGCCTTTTTGTAGCCCTTGGTATTAATGTGCGATTCCAGAATCACACGTTCCACGTGTTCGCCAATGCCGGTGTCGCCAAGTTGAAAGCCTTGGTGACCAACCACCTTAGCCTTTTTAATCTGCTCCTCAAAATTGCGGCGCAGGAATTCTTTTTCTCTTGGCTTATTTACATCATTGTAAGTCCAGCGTCCGCCGACCATACGAGCCAGGAATGTCGTTGTATTGTATGGCGTCTCGATCATCATACCAGCTTTGGTAGCCTCGCAGCGCAGTTGAAGTATCTGCTCGTCCAGGATACGGAAGTTGCGGATAAAAATCTCTTCAACTGGAATGCCCAGGGTCCGTACCAACTGGCTCCACTTGCGAGCCATTGCATAATACAGATCGGACGACAAGCCAAACGTCACGTAGCGAATGCCATCCTTGTGGATTGCCTTGAGTGCCATGCACATTGGCCACAAGCAGGTGTTGAAGGCCTTGGAGGGATTGCGCGTCTCGAATAGCATGTAGCGCAGAAACTTGAGGTAGTGATCGCTGTCAGTGGACAGTTCAATCTTGCGGTGCTCCAGCCCAAATGCCTCTGCAGTCTTTGCCGCTAAACGGAAGTCACGACTCTCATGGCCCTTGAGGGTGAAGCTGTACGTGATTGGCTTAATGTCCAATTCCAGCAGCGCATACAGAATGGCCTGGCTATCGAGCCCGCCACTCAATGTCACCGCCACTGGTGTGCGAGCATAGATGAGGTGGGTAAGCTCAGACTTTAGAGCTTCCTTGAGATTCGGAGGGTTATTGAGGGGCGCCTCCCTCTGAATCTTCTCCCACAGCGCTTTCATGCGATCAATGTGTGCGGTCATAGCTTACTCAATATCTGGTCGATCAAGACCTTGCCAATGTTGTAGGTTGAGCAAGGGCTATGAGAACGACCGAGGCGCTCCCACTGCTGCTCAAACTTTCCGAGTAACTGAAAATCTGCCGGGAATCCAAACAGTATTTTCAACTCCTCGATGGTGTACTTGCGCCGCTCACCACTCTTATCATCAACCCAGCCGCCGCAGCTAAACGTGCCCGTCAGGGACGTTGTGGAATCCGAAGCGGTGATGGTTGGGCTTGGACGATCGGGAGGCATAAAGCGCGTGCGGGCATTCGACATTGCAATGCGAATACGCTCAATGTCTGGCAGCACTTCCTGCACGGCAACCAGATGCTGACGCGGCTTTGGATATGGCGGCGTCTTCATGCCCAGTTGCTTGGCAATGTCCTTGCGTACCGCAATGAATATGAGGCGTCGCCGATGCTGTGGTAGTCCCAGATAGGCTGCGTCCACGACGCGGGCATCCACAGTGTAGCCTAGCGCCTGGAACTGCTCCACAATGTGAAGCATGTAACCCACGGCCGAACCCATTGCCAAGCCTGGTACGTTTTCCGCTACTGCAATCTTTGGTTTGAAGGCCTTGACCATGCGTAGATATTCGTCAAACAGATCATCTACGCGCTGCTCGGTCTCTGAATACTTTTTGACTTTGTTCCAGCCCTTGTCCCGAGTCCCAGCAGTGGAAAAGGCAGAGCAGGGCGGGGAGCCGTCAAGAATGTCCAGTTCGCCCGGCCGGATGCCTAGTCGCTTCATGATTTCGGCAGGCTTGATGGTGCGAATATCCCGCGGGTCAACCAACGTATGTGGCGCGTTAGCCTTGTACGTCTTTGCCGCAATCTGGATAAACTCGTTGGCATACATTACATTAATGCCCGCCATCTTGTAGCCTACACTGGAGCCACCGCAACCCGCAAAGAAAGAGATTGCATTGTAGCGCCCTGCCTTAGCTTTGGCATTAATCTTTTTCATGGACGGCGGAAGGAAGGGCTTGGTCATATATTCACACCATTAAGGCTTGAAGCGGAAGCTGCACTTGGGGCAGCACACCATATTCTTTTGTTGGGCCTTTGCTTTCGGGAGAGCCGATTCAAACTCTTCCTCGGCCGCGTCACCGTCAATCTCGCTCTTGGCCTTTTTTGCAATCTTGGACGGATCGAGCTTGCGCAGCAGCGCCATGTCATGGGCGTCAATGCCAATGAGCGTAATGTCAAACTTCTTGTCCTTCTCCAGTTCTGCAACCAGGGTAGCCAGACGCTGACGGTCAAAATCGCCGCCATGGGTATTGGCCGCAATGTTGGCCGCCTTTTCCTTTTTCAGGTCCCAGTCGACCACGCGCATCGGAACGCGAATGAGACCTTGCGGAGTCTTGAACACCAAGTGCCCAATCTGAATTGTGCCAAAGTCATCCTTGGCCGCTTTCAACTCCGCCTTGGATGGAAAGCTCTCCAGGCTCTTGATACGCTGGTGTCCGCCAACCAGCGTACGCGTACGCTCATTGAACGTGATGCCCGACAGATCGCCAAAGCTGCCGATGGACGTCTGCAAGCCCTTCAACTGTTTGTCGGTGATGGTGCGTGGATTGTATTTTGCAGCACGCAAGTCTTTTGCGGTTAGTACGGAACTCATGAACGTTCTCCTTTCATATACTGTATTTACTGTTTTGTTCCAAGTACAGACGTAAAAAGGGCCGGGACAGAGTAAGCTCCATCACCGGCCTTTTTACCACAATCAAGTGATTATCTGTCACGCTTGGCATTCCGCTCCGGAGAGCTAGTAGCGGCCGTGGTGAAGTCCCAACACATGGGCACTACAGATAGGGTACTGCGCGGTTCAAGTCAGGCCCTCAGCGGGCCCGGCCTAATTAACCGCGACGGCGACGGGTGCGCGTCGGAGCCGGGGGCGGTTCAGCAGCGGCGCCACGACCGTTGGCGTGGGCGATCATCTTGGTCATGCGAGCCATCTTGGACATATCGTTCTCCTGAACGTTGAAGTTTGCCATATCGGCAAGGATAAAATTGGGAGGTGCGCCAGCGACCACACAAGGAAAACGCAGGCTACACTGTCCCTTACACCACCAACCAGCATGTACACTATGCGGAGCCCGCAGTCATGCAATGCTGATTAGCAAGAATATTAAAATTGGGACCTGCTGTACACTACCTATTTACTGTATTGAAATTGGGAGGTTAATCCTGAGTAATCTTGCCCTCTAAGGATATGCGCCCAACCGTAAATTTCGGACCGGTATCATTGTCAAACTTGGATGCAGCTTCAATCGCTTCTTCCGGAGTGGCATCCATCCACAATGCGCCAATTGCAATCTCTGCTCCAGAGCCAATGGCAGTAAACGTGGTAACGTGGATCACTTCACGACAATGGCCTACCAGCCACATACCGTGAGGGCTCACAATGATTAGCATGCACTGCGAGTCCTGCAGGGGCTTGCCTGTCGTGTCACCGTTGACACCAAAGTATTCGACAGCCTTGTTATGCAAGTCTGTCACAAACTTTAGAGCATCCAGATGATTACCAATGACGCTCTTGTTTTCTTCCGTGACTGGGCTGTCAAAGCCTACCCAGTTGGACTCGTCTTGGCTTAGGATAAACTCGTAAGCACACAGCACACCAACAGGCCCTGCAAAGCCGACAATGCAATTCGTGTGCGATGGAAAGATTAGCTTATTCTTCTCGCCAACGATTGCGCCCTCATGAGTGAGGCGGGTGTCAGCGGCTATTACGTAACCGCCAGACGACAGGCGTTTTCCAGCTACGGTTGTCATGAAAGCTTCCTTGCTAGGGTGAGTGATTTTTCCATCAACGGTACAACCGACGCTGCTAGCTGCCCGACGGTGTAGAAGGCAAACGATTCCGCAAACAATTCACGGTAATTCTTGCACGCATATTGGGACACCACAGGCTTTAAGTCCTTAAGCGTCAGCCCGTTAGTGGGCCACAGTCGATCCAGTAGATCGGGCTCGCGCTCCCACATCAAGTCTAGCTCTCGTGGTGCAATAGCGTGGTTGCTGCTAATAAAGTTGAGGACTTTACCGTAAGCAAGCTTTTCCTGCTCGTCCTCAAAAGCACGTCGCAGCTTTGATGGTGCTTCGTCACTCTTCTTTACTAGTTGCAAAAAGGCCTGGCAGGATTGCTTTGAAACTGGAGTTACCGAAATGGTTGTGGTGAACAGCTTTAACCAAGCGGCATTCAAGGCTGGACTACCAAGACGCGCCAAGTGCAAGTGATGCCCAAGCTCGTGCATAAAGACGTATGGATACATTGTTGCATCCATGACTTCCGGACGAATAATGATTGTTGCTGGCCGATCACCAGTCTCTGTCATGTACAGACCAGAGTAGCGTTCGCCACGGGCCATGTAAACTTTCCAATCAATACTGTCCTCAAGCAGGAAGGCCAGTCGATGCTTGTGCAGTCGGGCAGCAACAATGTTGCCAGCTTTAACCAGTGATTGGTAAGTGTCCTTGCTCGGCCGATAAAAGAAATTCAGCCTACCGAGCTTGGGATGCTCTTTGGTCGTAATGTACAGATTGCCCAGATCGTATCCATACACCATGCCAGGATGAGGACGACTTCCTACATTAAGGACAACGTCCTGATGCGAAAAGTCTATATACTGACGACGCTCCGGCAGATGCGACATGTGCTCAATACGGCCACGGCCACCAGAGACGGTGACATGCTCTACACGAACCAGCGTCAGCCCCTCAGGACTATTGACAAAGCAATATTCTAGCTTCTTCATGACTAAAGGGCGGCATATGCCGCCCTCTCCATTCAGGTGCTGATTACTCGGCGGCAGGCTTTGCCGGTGCTTGTGGCAGCTTCACCTGAGGACGCTTCAAGCCGGGCTTTGCTGCCTTCTTTGCAGGCTTGGCTTCGGTAGCAGGTTCTGCAGCAGCTACAGGAGCATTGCCTACCGCAGTGAGCGTCACTTCGGTGACGGGAGGCACAGGCGGCACTTCCGGAGTAGCCGCCGGAGCGGGAGTTGCAGCGGCAGCGGCCGAATCAATGGCATTGCCGATCGTGGTCGACAGGCCAGCAAATTCGTCATTGGGGACTTCCGGATTTGCAGGAGCGTTTTCAGTCTCTGCAGTTTCCTCAGCTTGCTCCGTAGCTTGCTCTTCATACGGCGTAACACTCAACACTACGGAGACCAGCTTTTCGCCAGAGACGGAACGCGCTTGGCCCAGGCCGATAAGGCTTTGTGCGAATTCCACGCCGTCAACATGGACGGTGGTGTACGAGTCCAGGCCGCGGTGATCGAAGGATGCTTGCAGCAAATCACGCACGTTTTCGTCGGCACTATCAAACATGAGCGTCAGCGTCTGGGTGGTGACGCCAAGCTCCGGCCGAAGGTTGTAGCTGACCAGCAAGCCAGCCAAATGTTCGTTCGTCAGGATCGGTTCGCGAGGGCTGGAGAACGTGATCGGAAGCGCTTCGTAGAATTCTTCTTCGGCTTCTTCCAGGTCAGCGGCTTCCTCGTCTTCGCCTTCCAAGGTCAGTTGCTCGTCGAATGCGGCCGTGGACAAACCCGCAATGAAGCTTTCGCACAGGTTCTCGTGGATGGCGCTGACATTGTGGAATTCGCAGCCATTCAGGAAGCGATCCAGAGGCATGGACAGCAGATAATTGTCTTCGGACAGGAAGAAGACTTGGGGCGGATTGCGCTCCACAAACTTTTGACTCAGATTCTCGTCCTGGTTCGACGTGAACAGCGCGGTCACTTGCTTGCCGTTTGCAGTCAGCCATACGGAACCAGACGTCAGCAGTTCCAACTTTACGTTATTGCTCATTTTTGGTAGCCTCACCAGGCACGTTGTTAACAATGCCTATTTACTAGATTGAAAATGACGGTTATGCAGTCAAAATTTGACGGAAAACGTTGGATGCAAGCTCTAAATCCGGCACAAAGTGACGCAAAGTTGGTCGTAATGCGTCTTCTTCGTAGCGCAAGCCCTCCACATCCAGCACTTTGCCACGCAAAGCTTCGGGCTCCTGCAAACGAGGAATGTTTCCGGTTCGCAATACCGAGGCCCGATACTGGTGTTTGAGCGCTCGCGCGGTATCCTGCACACGTAATGCACCACTAATCTCTGCCAACAGAAGGCGACGGTAATCACGAATCCGATCACCATAGTTGAGCAACAGGCTGAATGTTGGTGTGCTGTACAAGGGCACGGAGTCCAACAGTTCGTAATGATGCTGATCCTGTTTTGACAGATGCGAGATCATGGACTTTACATTGACATACTTGATATTGTACGTCTTGTCGTCCGACACCAAAGAAATCTTGACTTCATTCTTGGGTTGTCTATAGGACAGATAATCCTCAATCGGATAAGCGACAATCACGGCCAGATCGTAATCCGAATTCTCGTTATCCAAACCGTAAGCTTGACTACCATACATCACGGTGGCTAGCACGGTTGTATCACACACGTCCGCACCACCAAAGGAGGGATCATAAAAAAATTTATTCATTTGCACTCCACAGCATTACACAGCATCCGCACGGCACGCTCATGCCTTGCTCCACACGTCTGTAGCTTTTCAGCCTCGCCAATGCTAAACACTAGAGCTTCCTCTTGGTTCATGCCATTAGCGTTCATTGGTGACGGCCTATCGCACGCCTGTATGATAACTTGCAATTCTGCCTTGCTCTGGAGCTCACCCGTCACTGGCGACGGCAGGGGCGTGGTGCAACCCATCAATAAAATCAGTAGAGCGACAATTAACCAAGCTGGAAGCCAACCCATGATTACTCCAAAAAGCGGTTATAGTAGGTTGCAGTCTCTGGCAGAATCGCACACTCGTACTTGGTGATCACCTGAGTCTGAAACTCCTTGACTATGGTTGTACCACGTTTTGCCAAGCTGCGCTCAAGTCCCTCAATCTCGGCTGCATAGTCCTCCGCCTGCTGATCCAGCTTGTCGATGCGCTCCTTGCGCTTGACTGCATCCTGCTCGTAGGCGGTAATGATTGGCCGTAAATCACGCTCTACCACATAGCCGCCAAACTTGTAACCCCCACCAGCAATACACAGCACTATCAATACATGAACGATGCCACTGACAAAATCGCTATTCATGAAAAGTATCTCCGGCGCAACTTGTTGATCACCCACTGCGGACAATTGCCTGGGTCCCAAAAATTAAATTCTGGCTTCCGAAGTTTCTGCTCTAGCTTGGAGAGCTTTGCATATTCCGGATAGGGGTTGCCCTGCATGCGCCACAGTTTGACCGTTGACACCTTCATTAGCGCCACTAAGGAGTCCTGAATGTTTGGCACACACGCAATACCTGCTGCGTCACCGTCCGGCATAAGGATGGCATGCTCAACACCAGCCAAATGCAGCAGCATTGACTTTTGATTGGTCCATGTGTTTGTACCAAGAAAAGACATTGCTGGTATACCATTGCGTAATAGGCGCAGTGCATCGCGCTGGCCTTCGACCAGTACCATACTGCGACTGGAGGTGCGGCGCATTAGTGCCACGGAATAGTCAAAGGGGAATAAGCCATGTGTAAGGGACCACGGCCCCTTGGCATGAATGTAGGAAGGCTTGCCATCAACCTTCTTTAGGCGTCCCCTACTAAAGCCCACAAGCTTGCGCCTGATATAGACTGGCAGGAACAGATAGGTGGTGCCATACTCGTTGGTAATAAGCTGGCATCCAACATCCTGCAGAAACTCCGTGTCAAAGGAGCGCCACACCTTATTGCGTGGCAGAGGTGCTAGCGTGGCAGTCTTGAGGTACTCCTTGTCATAGGGTGAGCCTCCATCATAGTCTTCTGATACGTCCAGAGTACGCCGATGCGCCACCTCAGACTTCATGGGATCTCGCTTGTATGGCTCCAGACCTAAGCGCGGAGCCATTTCATCAAAGGTGGTTTCGTGGCCGCAGCCATAACACTTACAAAAGCCGGTGCGAGCCCACACTCTCATGGACGGTGTATTGTCATTATGGTAGGGGCAAGAAATCATGGTGCCGTTTGCTAGCACCTTCTTATTGCCCTGCCATATTGCCAGTTGATCCCTAATGTGTTGCTCTTTCATAAATCCTCTATGCGATTTGAGCCGCGGTTTGTTTTAAGGACTGTGCAACAGTCTTTGCATGCTTCAATGCGGTGTTGATAGGTCCATCGAGTTGGGGATTGCCCAACAGCGGATAGTGCTCTTGCAGGTATGCACGCGTCTCCTTGTTCGACCAGGGGCGCAAGCACGCCTTGAATGTCTCTAATTTACTGTCATTCAACAGCCCGAGCGCATCGGCGTCATTGATAGCAGAGGCAAAGCACTCGACCAATTGGCTGGGATTCCAGTCCCAGGTATAGTCTTTGCTGTCCTCGGCCGACAAGGCAATTTCGATCTCGGGCTCGATGGTAAACTTTAGGCCAAAGTTGCGGTCAAACTCTTCGGTCACGCCGTAGGTTGCTTCGTACTGCAGGACGTGAATGAAGCACAAGGCCATTTCGTATGGCACGGAGAAGTAGGACGCGTCATGCACAATACGGTTAAAGCGATGCTCGGGTTGTTTCTCGTAGCCAAGCAAATCCTCAAAGACGGGTTGCTCGTAATAGAAGGAGCGTTCTATACAGCGACTACCTACAGTGCCAATCTCGGAACCCATGCCTTGCACTGGCGCATTCACGCCACGGCGCAACTGCTGAGCCACAACCGCTTGATCTTCAACCAGCGTTGCATACAGGTGACGCACACGGCCAATGGGCGAGTACACCATCTGATGCTCTTCCGCACTAGCCTTCATCTTTTCTAGCCATGCAGCGCCGCGCTTGAATTCACGGAACATGCGATCCAGAATGTCCTGCGCAAACGGTGTACGATCCTCGTCACGAATGGCAGAAATTTTGGCATTGGCCGCAGCTAGCTCCACGTCAATTTCTTTCAGACGCGCCAGCTTTTGTTCGCGGGTCATGTTTGCGATATCCATTATAGCTCCAACTTGTATACTCGTGTACCACAATCCCACAATTTCCAAAACTTGTGGGCTTTCATGTTTTCGTCTTGACTCTTGTTGGTATTTACTGTGGGTAGGATTTTATGCATGTTGTGTTTCTGAGCTTGATATCTAGAGTAATCCTCGCCGTTAGGACCAAACCACCTAAAGGATGGCTTTGATTGTCGCAACAACTCCCAGCCCATAGACTCGTACACGCCACCTACTGAATAATTTAAATCTGCGTAGGACACCATAGTCTGTCCTGAATGGTGCCTAGCAAACTCCGTAATCAGCTTTGACAATCCACCATACACCTGAATGCCGGGTCGGGTAGCAAAGCGAAGTAATTCCCAGTCAAACTCTTTGGTAAATCTAGGCTTGCCTATAACCGCAACGGCTACTAGCCTTAGCTGCTGCGCAACAATAGAGTACAGGCCCATGTAGTAAGCACCACTAATAGGACCTTGCATATGAGACTGGTCTAAAAAGTTTGATGCTTCTTTATATTGAATATATCGGCCACGAGTTTGTCTAGCCCCCAGACGGTACTTGAATATACCACACTTGGCACTAATCATTGACAGGACTAGTGGCATCTTTGCCAAAACCTGACGATCAGTAAACTGGAGCAAGCAAATGCCTTGCTCTGTGCAGCGCTGCCACTTGTTCAAATGGTAGCTGGACGTCTTGCGCTCAATATTGTGGTAATAAACACCGTTAATCTCTACTGCTACTTTATGATCTGGTATGTAGACGTCCAGCTCTTGGGGCTTTAGAACTGTCCTATTACCTAATTCAATGTTACCCAGACGGCACTTACGAAGCTGTTTAGCCAGTAAGGCCTCTGGTACAGTCTGACCCCCTCGGCAACTAGGGCAGATATAACCGCCCAAGTAGTGCGCCCGCGGTATTGTAAACTCCCCATGCTCAGGACATTTTAGAATAGCAGGCGTATGGGCAGAATCATAACTTTTAAGCTCGTAACCTAAGCTTTTTAACTGGTAGTCGAACGTGGTGCGATTATTTATGGAGTGCTGTTTGCTTTGTTCAAGCTTACGTTCCGCCTTACAAGCTTTGCAGCCCGAAGAGCCATAGTACAGCATATTAATCGCTTTAACCTTATACCACAAATTGTGCTTTTTACACTTGACAGTCCACACTTCTTTATTATTGCGGTATTTAGTAACCCTAGAAAAGTCGTGGTTAGGCCACAATGCCTGAGCCTTGGCGACAGCTTCTCCAACAGACATTAAGGTTGTGCCGGGTCGACCCTTTTTAGTTTCCGCCATTCTAAGCTTACCGCACTCACGACAGCCATGCTTTAAATGGGAGTGTGCAGTAACTGTAAATGGACCGTGTTCAGGGCAAACAAACGTAATCTTATCAGTGCTGGATATGTAATCCGGCAACTGGGAATAGTCATACGGCTTTCCATTGATACTAGTCTTGTTGTGCTCTATAGCATTGAGCCACTGCTCCTTAGTTCTACCCAAGGACTGTCTACGCCCCAAAGAATCTATACGATAGTTCATAACGAAGCCAGCAGTGCCGCCTTTTCGTCCACCAGCTTACGGATTATATCTTTTTGCTCCCTAATTTCTGGTAGCTTTGTATCCTCTCCAAGACTCTTGGCTCCTTTGCCATATATGGCTCCAAACACCACAGCCTTGATGGCGTCACGCAGCGGGTGGTTCTTGTCAACGATGCGATTAAAGAACCGCTTCACGTTCAACAAGTGGAAGTCACCGTGCAGCTTGATCCGTTTCTTGTTTTCCTCTGTCGGATTGAGGATGTATTCTTGGCGTAGCTTTTGGCCTACCCGGAATGCTTCCGCAATAACTTGGTCTTTACTAATGATTGACCAGACGCGCACCTCGTGCGCCGAATAGTCAAAGCGGATATTAACGTGACCTTTGGTTGTAATAAACGCTCGCTTGATTAGCTTTGCGGGTTTACTACGGGTCGGGATAACCTGCAGGGATGGATCATAGGATGCCAAGCGTCCCGTCGCCACGTTCATGTAGGTATAGTCTGGCCGCAAGTGCTGATCGGTCAAGCCATCAATAGTGGACCGCAGTCGTTTAAGCCACCCCCGTACGTACGTTCCATACAGCTTGTCCAACTCCTGATAGTTGCCATAACTGTCAACCTCATGGGAGCGCGTACGATACGCGTCAATAAACTCCTTGTCAATCTGAGGCTTGCCAGTCTTGGTCATTGTTAGTGGATCAAGCTGGAGGTAGTCCACAAACAAGGCAATACGGTGATCAGGCTTGGACAGGCTGAACACGCTATGGGAAGCTACAATGTCGTCATAGATGGACTGTGCTCTATAACCAGACTGCTCCAGCAGCAGCTTGTCAACGTCTTGCACGGAGTCGTAAGCACGAAACTCGCGCTCCAGCTTTTTCATTTCGGCCAGCAGCGGCGACTCCTGGCTAGCCAGGTAGCGCAGGTAATCAATGTCTACGTGCGAACCGTCTTGTCGCAAGCGTGACAACTGATGCTCAGTCTCACCCATGACAAAGCGCATGTGCCGAAGGAAGATGGGTTTATAGTTGCTACCCTCAACCTTAAAGTGGGATGCACGAATTAATTGAGCCCGCCGCGCACAGTGCAGAATCTGTACATCAGCCGCACAGTATTTTAACAGGTTTATATCATTTGGCTGCACAGCCCCGCAGGTGGCGCGCTCATTCTTACTGAAGGAGGCTTCCTGATAAAAGTCAATACCATACGACGCGGCCACGTAAGCCAAGCCGCCAGCAGGCGTGCCAAACAGTTTAAGCTCCGCCAGGTTTTCATCTAGTGAATGCTCACCGGCGCGAACCTCGTACAGAAAGTGAGGAACATACTGAATGCGCAGACACTTGCGAATGATCCGCAAGTCGAACTGACCATTAAACGTAATCATTTCGGGAAGCTCATCCGCACTACACACCTTGCGCAAACGATGCTTGGGATGAAGATCACCGCCAGCGTACGGCTTGTTGTAGAAGGTACGATCACCACGAAACGCGGATTGTAGCCTGCGCTTCATGTACTGCTGATCTTCCCTGCTAAAGGGACTCATTGGGTGTTCAAGCGGTATCACGTATGCGCGGTTCTGCTCTTCCTCAAAGCAAAACTGGATCATGAAAATCTTTTGCTTGTACACACCAAGGCTGCGCGTTTCCGTATCGACGCTAAAGCGCTTGGTCGTCGCCAGCTTTGCCATCACCTTGTCAAACTTTTCCACATTATCAACGTAACGCGGATTGGGTTTGACTTCCTGCAGTGTTGGATTTTCACCTGCAATCAGGTATGACGAGTGCTGGATAATGTAGCCCAGCAAGTTTGCATTGATGCCGCCCTTGTCAATCACACGGGTAAAGTCCAGCGTGTGCGAGATTGGAATACCCTCGTACTCCAATATTCGGCCTCGTTTAAGCGGCAAATTGGTATGGGATGACATTAAGGCAATCATGGCCTTGTCACCCCATACCAATATCTTGGTTGGTTTAATCTTTTTGGTTAAGCGCTTTAGGCGCTCGGCAAACTCCTTTTCGGCACTGGCCTGCTGATCAGGCGGCAAGTGCAAATGCCTGCGGGCATTAAAATTTACGCAGGTATAGGAGAATGGATCAGTGTCCTTGTTAACGATGGAAGCTCTGGTACGAATAGCCTTGATCAGATTCTGGAACGTAGGCATCACCTCCTCACTGAGCAGGGTTTCTGCATTCAGGTCTCGGCTGTCTACGCTCTGGAACACAATCATGACGTGCTGTTTCTGACGAACAGGACTTTGATACAAGGACAGATCGTAATCGTCCTGCCCTTCGGTAAATCGAAATCGTGTCATGTGGATGCGATTGCTAATGTCAGATTATTGGAGGCGCGTGTGATGGTAGAATACAGATGATTAAGTCGGTACTCTCGAAAGGCCCAGCTTTCGTCCCTTACCAGCGTATCATAAAAGGTAGAGCCTTGCACCTTGTGGCCGGTCAGCACGTAACCAAAGTCAAACTCTGACAGGCTACGTTGCTTCCAGTGCAACAATTCCATCTTGCCAATAAAGCCAGCGTACGGCGTAACTACGCGCTGGTTATCCTTTAGGCTAGTCAGGTCCATCTGCAAGGCACGCACAATGACGGGTGTGCCTGGCTCACCGGGATCGCCCTCGCGCCACAGCGAAGGCCTAAACGTCACGTTCCCAGTGTAGCGATCAACCTTCGGGTAGGTACAAACGTGATCGTATGGTGCGCCTATTGTATTTACAGTCCACAACTGACCGTTGACTAGTCCAAGCTCTTTCTGGTTCTTGAGGCAGATTAGGGTCTCACCCGGCAACGGCAATTCGGTTTGATAGCCGCGAAGCTCACGCACCTTGCTATTCAAGGCACGTCGGGTATCGTTTATACCGCAGATCACCTTATTGCTGTCCACCGTGTGCTGCAACAGTAGCTCGTCCTCGTACTTGTCAAACCACCTGAACGAACGTACGCGAGTTTCGCCATAGTCGCCAATCTTGAGCGGGCGTCCCTCACGCACCTCACGAGACAGCCAGATGATTGGATTGTCTAAGGCTTGTCGGCGTGGCTCGCTAAGGTGGTAGTCCGCCTTCACGTCGGGACCTAGCCATGACTTGCCACTGATTGCACGAATCTGGAATGGGTCACCCAAAGCCAAGATGCGAATACCCAGGCTTTCCAGGTCTGCGCCTAGCTCGTCATCGACCATGCCAACCTCATCGCAAATGATCAAGTCGTATTTGACCTCGTTGCGTTCCTTGAGGGTGTAGATCATTTTTCCAGTCTCTTCGTCCCTACTCGATTTATAGATTAGGGAGTGAATCGTACTGGATGGCATACCTAGATTGGCCAGGTTCAATGCAGCAATACCAGTGAAGGATACTGCTATCGCATTGCACCAGCCTGCTACTTCCTGAGCAAGGAACGTCTTACCAGATCCTGCCACGCCATACAATACAAAGCGCGGATCATCGGTGCCATAGAACCAGCGGTGAATAAGCTTGAGAGCTTTGGCCTGCTGACCCTTCCACACGCGTGGCTCATTGCCGCGCTGCTGATTCACAAATTCGCTTTGATAACGGGCAGGTGCATTGACGGAAAGAAAGCGAGATTCCGGCAATTCGGTAATCTTACCTTCAAGGTAATCTTTGACTGCCTTTTGACGACGCAGCAATGTACGGTCCGTGCCACGATAACCCAGCAGCCCTTTCCATACATTGTAAAAGAATGGTGGGTCCGACGTGGTGGTCGCCACCTCAAACAACTTTTCCATAGCTAACCTCTCTTACATGCTATTTACTAAAATTCATGCAACCATCTTATAGTAGCGCTTGTCAAAAGCCTCGATGGACCTGCTAGTCAAAAACTCCTTCATGGCAGCAACGTTGTTCCTGTAGGCTGTGATGCGGGGATCGTCACGCTCCAACTTTCCGTTAGAAATCAAAACCTGGAGACTACGATAACGCTTATAGGTGCGGGACTCCTTTAGTCGCGCGGTGGCGACCCTAACACTGGCCTGGTTGGACTCTATCGGCTGCAAAGTCTTCATGGACTTTATCCAAGAGTCACGATGCGCAAGCCTCAGTTGATCCGCCTCTCTCTTTAATCCCTTATTACGCAAGGCATGCCACTGACGGTAGGTTGCCTCATTCTTGTACAAGGCTCGTTTCAAGCCAGTGGTGTCCTTAATTTCTTTTTCCTTGTAAGCCTTTATGGGAAACTTGTTCACCACCAGGGAGAGTGCCTTTGGTTCTATCACATTGGGTATATTGAACAACCGTTTCTTGATTGCAAAGGCTGTCGCGCGATCAGGAACAATCATTAGCACGGGTTCATTGCACTTTAGGTCACGGACACTACAGCGCATCAATGTCTGCACCGCCTGATCCAGCATATAGTCTTTGTAGGGATCGTAGTCCCTGCAAATGTGCCGCATAAGTGACACTATGGTAGGCCTCGGATTGACGGCGGCAAAATAACCTACCACATTGTGACCTTTGTACAGGTTGAGGCCGTGTGCATGAAACGGCATAACCTCTACGCCCTCAGGCAGCGAGGCCTTGTACATGGTGTTGACCGATACCGGCAGTGGCTTTCGCTTTTGTTGATTCATTGCAGCCCATTGTTGGTTGGCCTTTAGTGCAAACTGGCACATGTAGCTAACCAACTTGGTCTCCATGCCAATGCTTTCCAGATAGCTCAATAGCTTGGCGACACTAGCATTGGCCTTGTGCTGGTGCAGTGCCTGCAGGATTCGACCAATAGTGGCATTGGGATTTCCGAGCACTGGCTCCGCTAGCGCCTTGAACTTGGTATTATCAAACTCGTTCACCAGCACATAATTCTGTAGGCTGGTCTTGGACATGGGGAAGTCCTCAAACACGTAGGCAATACTAGTAGCAGCTAACCTACGATTCATTAGTTCTATGCGTCCTTTGTCAATGACCTTATCAGTAATGTTGACGAGCTCCACAGTATGTGGAATAGATATGAGCCGGAAGTGCCAGTCCTTCAAAGACTCTTTAGGTAGTCGCCGCTTGCTATTGCGCATTAGCATGTGGAACATTTGGGAGTCTTCGAGGAAGGCGGACATTATGAGGCAACTCTTCCAACCGTAAAAGACTTGCATTGGCATGAGCACAATCTGAATGTCTATACGACACTTGCTATCGAGACTAACCTTGAGCCACACCGAATTTGCGCCTACAGAGGAAGCCTCCATTAACAGTGCGTCCAGTTTCTTGTACTGTTTCCGACTCTTGGTGTTGGTGGCAAAGCTGTCCCATATATTGGCGTTATCCATGTGGATATTTGCCAATGGCACCTCGACAAACTCGTTATCGAATCCAGCCACACCAAACACTGCGGCAAATCGCTTTGCATCTGCCAGCGTTAAGCCCGATATGGTCATGGTGCTGGAAACACACTTTTTAACCTCATCGAATACTACGTGGATTTTGTTGCGCTTCAAATAATCCGTGACCTGCGGAATACGCAGAAAACAGTCATGAGTGCATAGTATCACCCCAGACTTCATTGGCTCTGGTTGTGCTGACGCTACCAAAAACTCATCCCTCCCCAAAATCACGTTGCGCAACTGAGTAATGACGCTGCTATTGTTCTGAGTGGAGCAGATTAGGTGGGTAGTTATGCCATGCTGATCTATGCGATCTTGCACCTCGTACAATAAATCAATCGTAGGGCCCACATACAAAACCAATGCATCCTTCGCTATACGCGAAATACGTCGTATTGCATACTCCGTCTTCCCAGTGCCCGGTAGGGTAGAAATGTAGTGTATTTTCATCAAGAAACCATCCGCTTTAAGCAATATCCGAGAGTGACAACCTGTTAATGTTAACACTCTGGCAATGCTCTATAAATTCTTGCTATTGTAGCTATTTTTGAGCAAATCTAGTCATTGTTAACTGCTAACGTGTATTTACTGTATTTGGTAGCTACCGTCCTACCTTTAACTCCTTGGCACGAAAATACGCAAAATCGGTTGACCCTTACGGGCTCTTACACAGCCGTTAACACCTTCGCACTAATTCTCTATAAGAGAAAGAGTGCCAGTGACGGATGTTAATGGTCGTGCAGGAGCGAAGCGTCACCTTATACGCTAGGGGAAGGTGTAGAGGGAGTGGTATTTTAGGAAGGGAAGTCCCGCAGGGCTTATCTGCATGCTGCGAAGTGTCGCTTCGCGACCGAGAGCAGCATAATGCAGATATTTGGCGTTTGAGGGGAGCCTATGGAGCCCGTAGGGCGTAGTAGGCGGCGCAGCCACGTAGGAGCCCATTCCCGCCTTCCTACGGTACTTCCTCGCTGGTGCCTCCTCGTTTCGCTCCGTTCGCTAGCGCTCACTTACGCTACACTCGCACTTGCACCAGCTTCGCGTTCGCAATCGTAGGCCTTTGCTCACTCGCTTGTTTTCGTGGTTTCACCACTCCAACTGCGCATTGTTCGCTTCGACCTCCTCATTTGCTTCACGGTACCTCCGTTGCACAGTCCTCATGTTAGTACCAAGCGTAGCGGGACCGAAGGTCCGAAGCGGAGCGACAAAGGGTATAGGCTCCCAAACCTGTCCCCGACCTGTTAATGAGATACGAAAATCATAGAGAAAGGCACTAATTGACAAGTTTTTCTATTCATGTTATAATGAATAACGCAACGCTTCCTTTTGGACTATGAATATTACCCTCTATCATACAACCAATCGACGGTCCTATGAAACTATCCTTAATAGCGGCTTCATAGGTTTGGATCATAATGACTATCTCGCCTTGTCCGATAGATTGGCGATCCGCCTCAATTGTGATCCTCGTTTATTTGCCTCCTTTATAAAGGAAACCAGCGAAATGCAGGGAGGCGTATCATTCTTTCCTATTCTGGAGTCCTGCCAGAGAATCGCCAAAGTATACGCAAATGGGGGTGAATACCTTAAAGCTTTTATTAGCAACTCTGTAAAACGCTACTGCAGGACTCACAAACTTCTCTATGCCGACTATCGGCATGTTGTCTCGGAGTTTATTGGCTCGCCTGATCCAGTGATAATTCAAGTGTCATTACCGTCAGAGTTAGTGCATAACAAGAATGTCATTGGCACGACGTCGGAACACTACACCATCAACAAAGTGTCAGCATCACACATTACAAGCATCATTTCTCTATGATTTTTACAGTGAAAGTTACAAATTGATGCATTTCTCTATGAAAAACGGCCAAAATCAGTAGATTTATGCTGTACAGGCGGCGAATTCGTGTTATACTGATTTCACGTTAAAGAAAACGTTAAACAAATCAGCAACAAGCTAAGGAGCTACAAATGCAAAAGTCTATCGTCGCCCAAGCCATTGATTACGTTCGCACCATCACCGGCGTGCTCGATATGGAAGTCAAGGCCGTCCCCGTCCGTGCGTCTGATTCGGAGTACATGGTCCGTGTGACGCCGGAAAATCCGGAGCAATTCAAGAGCAAGGCTCTGGACGGCATGTTTGATTCGATTTCGGACAGCGTCTCCAATTACAAGCTCACGGAAGTACCGACGAAAACTGGTGTGGCGTACGTCTTTCGTCGCGGCAAGAAAGAAGTACGCATGTCGGTCAATGTCGATGGTCGCAAGGAACGCCTGCGCTCAATCGTCGTGCGTCAGTACAATTAATCATGATTCGCTTACACTCTTACAGTGAGGCAGCGTACATTCAGGCCTGCCGGGCGCAAGCTCGGCAGCGTGAAACGCAACTTGTCGCCATGCAATTGGTATTGGCGGAAGTTCATCCTGGCAATCTCGGACAGCTTCCGCCAAGTCCCGAAGTCTTGCTCAACAAGGCGCACATGCTCGGACTTATCAGAGCAGGTGAGTGTATCATTTAATGGAATATCCATAATCAAGGGTAGCCGAATACCGACTACTCTTCTTTATGCGTATTTTTTGGAGTTACCATGTCGAATAAATTAAGCGCCCACTTAGATGCTGCGGTTGCCAACATTCACGCCTGCCAGGCGGAGCTCACCCTCTTACTGCTGGGCAAGTCAAAAATTGCGGCCAATCTCGGTGCAACACTTTCGCGCCTGATGGAAGATGCTCGCAACTTGCGCGATCAGGCTATCCGAGTAGAGTACGCGGCTGGCGTTCCGCGTAAGGAACTGGCAGAAAAGTATGGCCTGAGTCTGGGAGCCATCTATCTGGTGGCGACGGTAGACAAGGAGCCATTAAAGGCGCGGAACGCTGCTATTCGCGCCGATGCGGAGGCTGGTATGTCCAAAAGCGATATTGCCGCAAAGTATGAACTGAGCGTTCCGGCCATTTACAAAATTCTAAAATCCTAGGGAGTGCTTTGTGGAACTTCAAGAGATTGCAGACAAATTGCCGACCCAACTTCAGGAATTGCAGGAGGCGTTGAGTAAGAATAAAGGCCTTGGCCCGAGCATAGTAACGATGCTCGGAACTTTGGAATATTTGCGGCAAAAAGCCATTAAGCAGGAACACCTCAATGGCAAAACTCAGGTAAAGCTTGCGATGGAGTACGGTTTGTGTACTCCTACAGTTGCCAAGATTATCGGTGGTAGGGAGCAAATTGCCTCTATTCGTGCGCAGCGTGACACGGCAGTGATCGCTGACGTGTTTGCGGGTATGACTCTTTCGGAAATAAAGGCCAAGTACAAACTAAGCTCGGCAACAATATACAAGATTGTTGGTCCAGACGCTTTTCAATGTTTTAGGCACTCACGAAACCAGGAGATTATTGCCGCTTATAGTGGCGGTAAATCTGTAGCAACCTTGGCTAAAGAGTACAATCTTAGCGCTGCCCGTATTTCTCGCATTGTTAATCCTAAAGTGAGGTAAACCATGAGCAATCGTCTTTGTACGCCGGAAGGCGCAACCCACTACTCCGTCGAGGAAATCACTCGCCCTGACGAGTCCGGCATCGCACTGCGCATCGAGTATTTCCGCATGCTTGATCCTGATCTGGACGTCGTATTCTGGACTCGTTGGGATTTTGCCAACGAGTGCTGGCTGGACGATGATTCCGTGAGTGAGGAATCGCTGTACCCTCTCGACGATCCGATTCAACCCTAAAAGAATGGCTCGGACGTCCGAGCCGTTTGGAGGCTTTATGCTTCGCTTTACCATTACACCGCAAACTGATAATGTTTGTGTTGACGGCAATTTTGTGGTTTTTGCGACGGCCTTACCTGGGCTGCCAAAAACTTCCTTTTTCGTGTTGCAAGACCGTAATGTTTCTACCTACGAGGGTGCGGACGAAAGCAACTTGGCAGCTTACTTGATTGCTTCCCGCGTTTCCTTTACTTTTGATCCCAATTAAGGACGCGTAAGCATGGCACGTTCCATTCTTGTCCGCATCACAGACCTACACAAGTTTCGCATCCAGCACATTATTGCAATGACGTACGAGGTGTCCTTTGACAGACCTGTGATTGACGGCGTGACGAGTACGCGTACTTATTCGCCCATAGTGTACGGGGACGCTTTTCGATTTATCCAAGACTTGGACCTTCTCGAAGCAACCCTTATTGCCAACAGTATTCCCTACAAATCCATCTAAGGAGTCAGACATGGGCTGGCTATTCCGACGTAAGCAAGAGGACTCTCGTCGTGGTTTGCGAGTGCGCCACTATGATATGGGTCCGTTGTTCGATGTTGCCAACATTACGATCCGACATAGCTGCTCGCAGAAAGATACTCAGGTCAGTATCGAGCACCACTCTTCCGATCTTCTCGGCCTGAATAGGCTGAATGTCGGCCAACTGGAATATGAGCGCGGTATTCCACAAATTTATTTTGACGTGTGCGCGTCAAACAATGTACCAGCGCTCGCTGCATTGCTGGTACGCTTCAATATCCCCTTCACCTTTTACGGAAAATAAACCATGTGGACCATCGCTGAACAACAACTCGTCATTGTCGAAGCCCGCCGATTCAAGGAATACGGAATCCTGCAAGCCGTTTTGGACGCGCAAGTATTGCTCCCTCCAGCCCGGCGCATGCACATTGCCAAAGTTGCCGACATTCCGGCAGAAGTCATTGACGGTTTTAACGCAACCGAGGCTCCCAACTTTGCATTCCCCAACAATTCGGATTTGATGGGTGAACTGCGCAAATCCCAAATCATGAATTCCATGCTCATGGAGCAGGTTCAAGCCTTGCAAGAGATGGTTCTCGAAACCTTGGCCCGTTTGGAACAAGGACAGCCGCAACCCGCAGTGGTTCTACATCCGACCGCAAAGCCTACGGACACCACCAAGCAAGATAAAAGATTGCGAGTTGTGGTGTTTGGTGCCAATGCTGCCCAGATCGAGTCGATTGGCAAAGGCGTAAATAGTGACAAGTACAATGTGCGTTTCGCCCGAGAATCTGGTGACCTGCGCCGCCTGCGTCCCTTTGCCACTTCGGCGGAGCATCCAGCCGTACTGATTCAGATGGTGCGCTTCACCAACCACATCTTTGACGAAATCAAGCGTGACTATGGCCGCATTCTGCAGGTTACTGGTGCTGCCTCTGCCGTGATCCGTCATGTGAATGCTTTGGAGATTCAGTGATCCGTCTTGTTCGCTATCTAGGCCATCTGGTAGCTCTACCGTTGGCCGTTCTGGTTTTGGGATTTACGCTCTACCTCCGAGAGCCAATCCTCTTGATTATTGTTGCCTACTATCTAGCATTTTGGAGACTAACAAAAAATGATGACCATCATGTTATTGCTCAGTCTGTGGTCGACGCCGACCGAGACTGTCACTCCTGACCCTGCCGACCACGACACCGAAGAGTGGTTTGACGAATTGTACGGAAAGGAACGTCATGGAAATTAGAGTTTTCCGTTACGCTACGCCAGAATCTCAGCAAGTGAATCTGGAAGCGCACTTGGTTACGCTCCTCTATGAGCAAAATCAGTCGGTACTACTGGTCACTCCAGCCAGTGAAAAGACGTTTGTGGATGCGTCGCATCCTAATCTGCAAGTGATTTCCGAACGGCAATTCCGCAACCTTGCCATTCGTCCCGGCCTGATCGCACTTGTCGATGCGTTCGACAATGACAAGCTGTTGGAGTATGTACGCGCCCGTGCTCGCAATGCACGTTTGCCCTACATTGTCCTTTCCTAGGTGTAATAATGCGAATCCACATTAACCGTAAAACGCTCATGGCAAGCCTCCAGATTGCTGCAAAAGCAGCAAGCTTTGCCGTACCAAAGCTCTGGGTGAAAATGCTCGGCCGTCACAATGGCACAACCTCTGACAATACGCGAATTGTAAAGCGTGGCTTTGGTTGGTATCGCATTGTGGCTAGCTCGCATCTGGAACTGATGCTGTCTGTGCGCAAGTTGGTTGCGCATGTCAATGACTATAAGCGCACCCAATGGCGTATACGCGCCACGATGGAGCGGCTTCGTGTGGAATCCAATCTTCGCATTGTCGCACTCTGCGTCAATGACCACTTTATGGAACCTTTGGTTATATGCAACTCGCCGTCCGCTACGACCTCATAGTTTATGAGGGTGACGTCCCTGAGTCCGCAGAAATTGCGGAGACTCGTATTCTGGAATCTCACTTAGAGCGCAATCAAAACCAATTGGAGGCGATGGCTCAACTTGCCAATAAGGCCTTGGCAGAAAATCTGGTGGACAACACCACCTTGAAGAATTTGGACGACGAACTCCGTGATCTACGGGCTTTTTTGTCAACCTGCATTAAACCAGAAAACGCAATGCCAATAGACGGCATTACGGACTCTGTGAATCCGTTGATTCAGCCTGATCAGGTAAGCAGGGAAACCCTCAAACGCACTTGGCGCATACTCGCCAGACACCTCCATCCAGACACCGGGACCAATCCTTCGGCAGAAAAGTTTGACGAGGCGCGAAAGGCTTACCGTGCCGGTGACCTGGAAGCTTTGCAGGCCTTGATGTCCGAAGTTATGATGGGCAGCAATCCGGAAGTAAAGGATGCGCCAAAGCCCAATCGTGCCCAACGACGTGCTGCAAAACGTAAAGCTCGACGTGAGCGCAATCTGTATTTGCGTAACCAGATTGCGAATTCCGAAGCGCAAATGTCACTTTTACGTAGCAGCGTCCCCTACCAAATCTTCCAGCTTCGCAAGAGCGGCCTGCGGTATGAATCAATTTCCTTGCAGGCTCGCTTCCTGCGCTTTCTAATTGCAGAGACCCTGCAACAAATTCACCAACAAGGAGTTTCAAATGGCAACCCGAGCAACCACCAAAACGCCGGTCAAGGCAGTCAAGGCCACGAAGGCCGTAACGGAAACGGCACCGAAGCGCCCCGCTCGTCGCGCCGTGGCAGAGCCCAAGACCACGACCAAGACGAAGACGACGGCGGCAGTGACCAAAACGACAAAGACGACCAAAGCGAGCGCGACTTCTGGTAAGGCGACAGCCGCCGTAAAGACGCGCACCGCTGCAAAGACGCCGGTTGCCAAAACCAAAGCGACGCCAGCAAAGGCAACCAAGACGGCTAAGACTGCGCCCGCGGCAAATGGGAAGGCAGCCAAGCCCGTTGCCAAGACCAAACCTGCGGCCAAAGCAACTGCAGCCAAGTCTGCGGTAGCGGAACGCCTGGCCGCAGCCCGCGCCGCGCGTGGCACGGCAAAGTCGGCAGCAAAGCGCCCTGTCGGCTTGTCGTGGAAGGCATCGCCCAATTTCGTGGCCGCGCTTTTTGAAGTCAAGCTGCGTACGGATAAGGATGGCCTGCTCGGCAAGATTGCCGCTACTCGCATTCAAGGTAGCTACGACAAGGCTCCTCCGCAGCAGCGCCGCAACGTTGCCACGTATGACCCGAACCTCATGGCCCTGATTGCTTCTCGCATCGGTTCGGCCATCATGGCCCCGGTCAAGAGTCGCCTGCCGGCCAATACCACGTATCGCGTGTTGTTCCGTGCTTCCAAGCGCCAACTCAAGGGTGCAAAGTTCCCGACCATCGGTGTCACCGTGGCATGGATCAATGTTGGCGAAGTCTTGCAGACGGGTCGCGTCCAGGAAGTTTCCCTGGCTCGCTCGGACGCCGAATTCCGCCGCCTGCGCCGTGCCACCCAGTTCCTCCCGGCCGCATTTGCACAAGCCATCACGCCTGCGCCGCTGCCGCGTGGCACGGTCGACGAGACTATCGAATGAGTGCCTATCGGACCGTTCTGTCCCGCGCTATCAAGACGGCTTTTGTCAAGGCAAAGTTGACTCCTGATGGCGCGGGCCACTGGTTCTCCAAGAAAGGCGTAATCTTTAGCGTTACGCCTAGCTCGGAGTGCGTATACCTTCAAATGGCGCAGCCGGTATCCGTTCAAGTTGGACAGCAGACTGGCGGTGTAGCCCGCACTGCTCAACTACGCCTCCCCTACAATAGTGTGGATACCGTATCCGCTTTGAACGAGGCGATCCGCCATTTCAGGTCAGGTAGTAAGAGTGCGTGCAAGCGTGTCTACCAAGCCATCCTTGACGAACTGGTTGAGGATGTTCAATTCACTCATATCCGAAAACGGAGAAGAGCATGATCCTGCAGTTACTGTTGATCAATGGCCGTCATATTATCGGTCAGGCCGAAAGCCTACCCACCATCGAAGAGCGCAGTAAGGAAGGTGCCTTGCGCCTGAGCCACCCCGTTGCCTTGGCTCCGATCCAAGATCAGCAGGGAAAGATAAGCGCCCAGCTGGTGCCGCTCGACATGTTCCTGACGGAAGACGATCTGAAGGAAGTTCCGTTCCATCACTCGCAGATTATGCATGTCAGGGAAGCACCGGCCAACATTGCCGCCGGTTATCAGCAACTCACGACCGGACTTTTCGTGCCGCCAAAGCCGACGCTCCAGGTGGTCCGCAACTGATCAAAAATTGATCAAAAGCATAGAAAAAGTTACAAATTAGGCACTATTGTTACAAAATAATGCTTGTTTTTGACTTTTTCTGTGCTACAGTTTCTCATGTCGCAAAATCTACTAGCTTTGGTTGAATCTGCGCATGGCGTGATGGACAGACCTATCGTACATGTTCTAACGCCGCAGGAAGCAAGTAATGTTTCGGTTGAACGAGTATTGCAGGTGTTGCGATCTAGGCATGACGTGACAATGACCTGGCGAGCCTCTCCCTCTGGTGAGACTTTTACCTGGATGATGCCTACCTGCAGAATTCACCTCTTTCGTAGTCCTGACGTTTCCACTCTAACGGTGATACCATGAAATTTATTGCCCCGCACCTTGCTGGTTCTGGTGCTATGCCCCAAGTCCAAACCTTTAATATTCCCAAGTCGGAATTGAAGGCAGGCGAGGCAAAGACTATCGAAGCGGAATCTGGTAAAGTTGGTCCGGCTCTGTTACGCTATGCGCTGGAAAAGCAACTGATTAAACCCCTTTACCTGAATCTCAATGGCATTGATCTGTCAGGTTTGACGCTTCCCAGCGTCTCGCATTGTTCGTTAGACCAGGCAAATCTGGAAGGGGCCATGATTGTAGCGGCTCGTGATTCCACCTTTCGCAAGTCCAACATCAAGGATGCAAAAATCCTTTATGCTGGGGATTGTGATTTTAAAGGTGCCGATCTTCGTGGTTCACACCTCAATAACTTTTCCAGAACCAGCCTTACAGGTACCAATCTCAGACAAGCAATGCTTACTGGGGCGTTTCATAGTGTTAACTTTGGGAAAGCAAATCTGGAGGATACGCGGCTCGGCCATGCACACCTGAAATACGGTACCACACTTGCCTTTACGGACTGCGAGGTAAACTGGAACTCCATTCACATCGGGCGTTTGTTGGGCGCTACCAGTAAGCACCACATTTGCTTGCCTCGCACGATTTTGCCTTCCGGCTGGCCCGTAGTCATTACGGCCAACCTGATCAAAATCGGCTGCCAGGTACACACTCCAGAAGAGTGGTTCTCCTTTAACAAACAAAGAATTTCCGACATGTCGGTGAACGCTTGGCCCTTCTGGAAGGAATTCAAGAAGGCCATCAAGGAGGCACACAAGCTTTTGTGTGCTACCTATACGGAGAGCCAACTCCAAAAAGCTCCGAAATTCAAAAAGTAATTCACATCCTCGAATTTCAGAATCCCAATACAGTAAATAATAATCGTACACCAGCACGGCGTTGGTTGCGTCTTTCCACGCCGTGTCTTAAACTAAAGACGACGGAAGCAACGAAAATGAATCAGCGTGATTACCAGGCTTTACTTCAATACACCAAAGAAGCGGTACAGGCAATAGTCGATTACGACCGCAACGTGGTTGTCAGTCGAACAGACCTGCAGCGCATTTTGCGCAACACCCCCATCCGTACTGTGAGCGCACCGCTAAAAGTTATTAGCGATATGCTAACCATGACGGATGTGTCTCAAGGTCGCACCTTTGTTGCGGCCGACTATGATGTGGACCACATTGTCATTGTACATTTGCCGTCCACTTCGCTGATTCTGGTCAAATCCTTTGATGGATACGACCTGGTTGATCCCGCACAAGTCTTCAGGGACCGGCTTCCGACCGAAGAATAGAATACAGTAAATAGATTTCACAAAGCGAGCGACCCTGCGCTTAATCAGGGTTATCCAACCTTTCATGAAAGAGGAAGTTTCAAACATGGCAACTCGTTCCAGCAAAGCCGCTCCGGCCAAGACCACCCGTACCCGTCAAGCCGCAGCCCCTGCCAAGACCACTCGCGCCAAGGCCGCTCCGGCCAAACCTGCTCGTTCCAGCAAAGCCGCTCCGGCCCGCGCCGCTCGTACCAGCGCCAAGGCCGCTCCGGCCAAGCCCGCACGTTCCAGCAAGGCTGCTGCACCCGCCAAGACCACTCGCGCCAAGGCCGCTCCGGCCAAACCGGTTCGCCAAGCAAAGGCCGCTCCGGCCCGCGCCAAGGCTCCTGCAAAGCAAACGAAACCGGCACGCGCCAAGGCCGCTCCGGCCAAGCAATCGGCCATCACCCAATACGTGACCCTGGCCGTCGTCAAGAAGATCACCGGCAAGCGTGTCAAGCATGGCCCGAATTTCGTGACCGTGGACGGCGCGTCCTACCCGGCATCGCAAGTGGTTGCCGTTGTCGGCAATGACGTGTACGTGCAGGTCAATATCGACCTGGGCGTCCTGAAGGCGATCACCGAAACCGACCTGGGCACGGCGTTCCAACTCGACGACGGCACCACGGCTGTCGCAGTCAAGGCTGGCTCCATCAGCATTGCCAATGACGACGGCGACGAGGATGGTGACGACGCCGAAGACGACGAAGGCGAAGAGGACTACGTCGATCCCGATGAAGACGACGGCGACGAAGACGAAGACTTCGACGACGAGGAAGACGGCGAAGAGGAAGACGACGGCGACGAAGAGGACGAAGACGAAGACTTCGACGACGAGGAAGACGGCGACGAGGATGGTGACGACGCCGAAGACGACGAAGGCGAAGAGGAAGACGGCGACGAAGACGAAGACTTCGACTTCTGATCGGTCAGGCTGACCATGAAAGACACTCTTCTGGTGTACAAGCCGGAGTGTCTTTCGTGTGGGCATCTGGTGGCAGGCGCTGAGATACAATCTCAGCGCTGCCATTTTAGTAAGGGCAACAAGTTATGTCCAGCCAAGGAGGTACAGATTGTATCAACCGGCCGGATTAATCGCTTGGCGAGACGTTGCCGTGATGCGCGACTGGCCCAGGATGTCAACACGGAAGTACGCATAATGAAGATCGTTAGCAAGGAGAATGAATCCAGCAAGCAGTTATTCTACAAATACTTGTCTGAATTGTAAACTCTTTTAGGAGTAGGCGATGCAAGCGCCAACCACCATATCCATGGTTCGCATCAAGAATTGGCTAGTTCCTGCCGATGGGCATACGTTTAATGTTCTGCGTACCCATGGTTTATTTCAAACCCGTATAGATGTAAACCTGTTTGAAACCATTGCTCGCTTAAAGCTGCGACCCGCAAAAGTGCGCGGTCGCATTTTGTCGTTTGATGACATTGACGGCCCCTTTCTGGACAAGCTGTCACGTAGTTGGCAAAAGATTCCTGGCGCAAAGTTTACCATGCGTCGCCAGACTATTACTCTCACGACCACACAGCCCGATACCCTTGCACGAGCCAAGGCAGCAGCATTAAAGGCTCAGGGCCTCATTGAGGATCACTATCGTCGTTGGGGATCTTCGATCACCCTTGATGTTTCAGACCGTCAAGGCCGTTTCAAACTTTCTGCTCAGTGTGAGCACGGTGTTCGTGATCCCATCATCCCCATCAGTGCCACGGCAGAACAAAAGCCCGATATATCAGTGCTGGAGTTTGGTCACAACCGTCTCGTTGTCAGGCCGGATGCAGGCACCGACGGGGGATCAGCGAATCGCTACTACATTGTAGTGGAAACCAAAAGTGGTGACGGCTACCGCCCTGTTCATGTTGCTCGCATACTAAAAACCGAATTCAAAGCAGGTTCAGGCATGCTCGATTTACTCATCCGGAGTTCGCAATGATCATCTACGTCCATAAAGACCAAAAATTGACGTACCGCGGCTACAACCACATGACTGCACGACGCATGGCAAATGCGTTTGGTTCTGTGACGGGTGTGAGCTATGAGAGTTGTCTGGTGCGTTTGTCCAACAAACACCAGCAACAGGGGTTTCGCTGCACCGTCAAGTTTGCGGACGGCCATGAGATTAGCGCCTACTCTGAGGACAATGATGGGCCCGATACCCAGGCGTTAAAGGACCTTCGCCTTCACTTTGAAGGCTTGATTAACAAATGACGCGGAGAGTGCCGGATTAATCCGGCACTTTGCATATATGGCTGCATATAATAGTGACAGTATCCAAATTGCCGTAGGCCTTGATGGCGTGCGGATTAATCCATCGCTATACATGGGTAGCGTTGACGAGTCCGGCCTATTTCTATCAACCCGCGAGTTGTTGGACAATGCTCTGGACGAGCACTATGCTAATCGAAATGATTGGGTAGGCGTCTTTGTCAATGGCTCTACCTACTATGTGCAGGACGCGGGACCCGGCATTCCTCAAGGCACAAAAGTGATCGACCTCGTGGTGAATAGCAAAGTCACTAAGAGTAGCGTGCCTACCATGCATGCAATCTTTAGCGACTTGCACACGTCAGGCAAGTATCAGGCTAAGGACTATGGTACTATCGGCACCCACGGTGTAGGCGCAAAGGGAACGAATGCCACGTCAGATTCCTTTGAGGTGTGGACCATTGTTAAAGGCCAGTGCTACTATGTGGCCTTTGCGAAAGGCAAGCTGGTAACATCGGTCAAGAAGGTCCCGATACCCAAGTCTCCGATAGCTCCCTTTCGCAAGGGTACGCTGATCAAGTACGTCCCCGATTTTACAATCTACACCGCCAAAAAGTATGACCCATCACTGCTGCATCAGTGGGCACATACGGCAACGTCACTGAATCCAGGCTTCAAGATGACGGTCAAGATTGGCAAGGAGCCAGTCAAGACGTATCTATCCGATCGCGGTCCGCAAGGCCTCATTGACGATCAGATGAAAGGCCTTGGAGTGTCTTACATTGGCGAGCCAGTGCTGTTTGACTTGCCAGGAGAAAAGTGTGATATTGTCCTAGCCTTTACCACACACTCCAAGGTGGAGATTAATGGCTACACCAACGGCTTGCGTAATACGCTAAACGGGCGACATGTCGATGCCGTCTCCGACGTGGTGTTCTCTGTGCTCCAGAGCTTTGCCAATACCAGACAAAAGTTTGGCAGAGCCGATATTCTGGAAGGCGTTGTCGGTATGGTGAACGTCAAGATACACAAGCCGCAGTTTGCCGGACAGGACAAGGCTCGCTTAGCTGACGCTCGCGGCCACTCCCTGGTTAAGGAAGTGCTGCCAGAAGCATTGCGCACCTTCTTTAACAAGAATAAGAAGCTGACCAAGGACATTCTCACAAAGGCCACCTCGTTGGGTAAGCTTCGCCAGCGCTTCCAAGTGAATGCGCAAGCGGCCCGTGCCTTGAACGAGATTAAAAAGAAAGGCATGCCCATCAAGTATGTGGCGGCTGATCCAAAGATACCCGTTAGCCAGCGCGAGCTTTATCTGGTCGAAGGGGATTCTGCGGGCGGCACGGCCAAGGTGGCTCGCTTGTTGTTCCAGGCGATTCTGCCCCTCAAAGGCAAAATCAAGAATGCCATGAATGATCCCAAGGGTCATGCAGTCAATAGCGAGGAAGTGATCAACATCCTTGGTGCTATTGGTTATGATCCAAAGGCTGCTGACCCCTATGCCAAACTGCAGGTGTCGCGCATTATCATTCTGACCGATCCTGATCCCGACGGCTTGCATATCTCCTCGCTGCTGATGGCGCTCTTTGTAAAGTACACGCCGGAGCTCATTGACCGCGGCATGATCTTTGTGGTCAAGACGTCGGAGTTCTATGCCTTGCACAAGGGGCGTGTCTATCTTGGTGATAGCGTGGCGGACGTTAAAACCAAGCTTACAAAAGCCAAAGCGACCAATGCTCCAATCAAGCACATTAAAGGATGGGGCGAGATTAGTGCTCCCCTTCTGCGCTTGATTGCAATGAATCCAGAAAGTCGTGTGCTGCGCCGCTTGACGTCGGACGGCAAGGCTCGCGTGCATGAGCTAATGGGTGGCGATCCTACATATCGTAAACAGATGCTAGGCATTCAAGTGGGAGCAAGTAATGAATAAGCGTCGCACCCCAAAAGAGTTGACGCAGGACGTGTATGACTTTGTGCTCTCGTCCATGCATGATTACTCCGTCGAAGTAATTACCGAACGTGCGATTCCAGACGTCCATGACGGACTCAAGCCAGTCCAGCGCCGTTGCATCTATGCGGCTTCAAAGATTATTGCCGGGCTAAAGCTAACGCGTACAGCCCGCCTTGTTGGTGAGGTGCTTGGCAAGTATCACCCGCACGGCGACACTGCTGTGCAGGACTCAATCAAGACCATGATTGTCAAGCACTCATTACCAATGATGCGCGGCGAAGGCAACTGGGGTTCTCAGGTTGACAATCCTGCAGCAATGCGCTACACTGCGGTTGGTATGACGTCTTATGGTCGCATGTTCGTTAATCCTCTATACATTAATGAACAAGTCACCGATTATGTCCACAACTATGACGACAGTGAAGTCGAACCCATCATCCTCCCTGCCCCGCTACCGAACGTTATCCTCAACGGCGGTTTTGGTATTGCGGTCGGCGCTTCAACGTACCTACCGTCGTTCACCCTCTCGTCGGTAATCAAGATACTGACCCGGCTGCTAAAGGGTGAGAAGCTAAAGCCAACGGACTATGCTGGCACACTGAAACCGGCATTGCCTCTCGGTGGCTCGCTGGTGCGCAATGAGCAAAACAAAAAGGCCTGGCTGTCCTTATTCACGGGCACCCAGGCGCGGATTCTCTATCAGACGAATCTCGTGGAGCTTGAAGAAAAGAAACGCACCATCGAGATTGACGAGTGGCCTCCTGACTCCAACATTGAGGCAATCATCAAGACTATCCGCGCGATGCCAGAGATTCAGAGCGTGTGGAATTCTAAAGGCTCCATAACCTATCGCTTCCAGTTTCGTAATGGTTACTCGGAAGCGGAGTACGAAGCCTGCATGGATCGCATTGACAATCTGCTGGTAAGCGCGATTAGCTACAAGTTGAATGTCACGGTGCGTACGCCGCGAGGCAATGGTGTGTATGACACCGAGCTAAAGACCATGACCATTCCGCAAATGCTCGATGCGTGGATCAAGTTTCGCTTGGAGTGCGAGATTCGCTCCCTCAAATTTCAAATCAGTAAATTACAAGAGCAATTAGACTATACGCAACTGATTATTCGTGCCACCACGATACTGGACGTGATTCGCAAGGCCTGGGTTGCACCAGACTTTGTTTCCTATCTAGTAAAGTATGGCAAGATGACAGAAGCGGAGGCCAGACTCATTGGTGCAGTTCGAGTCCAGGCCTTGTCGAAATTGGATCAGAAAGAGTGGAAGGCTAAGGAGGCTACGCAACTTCAAGACATGAAGCAACTGCGTAGCTACCTTGCCAAGCCCAAGCTCAAAGTTTTGCAGGACCTTTCCACGATTGAGAAATCAATCATCACACCCCCGCTAGAATCGGACAATGAAGCCCTGACTCTGGCATAAATTTCAACCAAGGAGTGCCAAATGGCAACCATCAAGCCCGCAGCAACCAAGCAAGTCAGCACCAAGACCCTGATCGTCAAGACCCAACGCCAGATCGACCAACTGCGTACCCAATTCTCGCGCCACCTGGTCGTCCTGGCCGAAGCCAGCGCCAATCTCCAGGCTCTGCAAGCTGCCGACGCTGCCGCCAAGGCCAAGCCGATTGCTACCGCCATCAAGACCGCTGCCGCCGATGTCAAGGTCAAGCCTGCCACCAAACCCGCTGCTGCCAAGTCGGCAAAGGCCGCCAAGCCCGTCGTCGCCAAGCAGGTGAAGCCTGCGGCCATCAAGAAGCCGGCCAAGCAAGCCAAGCGCAAGTAAGCAATACCTGTCTCCCGGCTTGTGTCCTACGGGGCACCCCTCGGGTTGGAAACAGCCCGCCAGGGAATAGCGAATGGCATATTCCCTTGCAATTTAATGCCATTACAAATAATTGAGGATCATCATGGAATTGATTATTGAGACCCTGAATCGTATTCGGGTATTGCTCAACCTGCGCAAGATTGGTCCCAGTGATATTGGCAAGGTGCAGCAGGCACTCAAGCTGCTGAGTATGGCTACAGAGCATCGAGTGCCGGGCACTGGCCCGACCCTCAAAGCTGTGCGCAACAGTCTGCTGTCCCTGCGCTCTGCGTTGGAGCGTGGCGATACCTTGACGGTTAAGGGCTTTCCAGAGCTTACGGACGCCATTCGCAAGCTCCAGCTCCAACAGACGGGTAACGGCAGTGTTGATCCTGAGGCAGAAAGCACCCATACTGCAGAACTGGAGCAGATGCTGCGCAACAATGCTGCCAGCCCCAAGGTCACCCTCGGCAACAAGCCCTTCGCCATCCACAGCGTTCCTATCGTGCTCACGGAGTACGTTAACGTGGCCGCACTGCAGCGAAGCGGTTTCAAGGCTGCTATGGTGAGTGGCTATCCGATACTACAGGATCAAGTAGTGGTCGGCATCAGTCCGCGCTTGGCAAAGCAATCCACTGCGCTGGAGGAGGCCAAGCTCATTGCTGCTACGCTGTCCAAGGCTAAGCGCACCAAGATGATGCTGGTGAGTGAAACCGGCTATCGCTACGGTGGCGCTGTCTGGTACTGGTTTGCAAGTGAGCGCGACATTAACCGCATGAGCCGGGCGATGCGTTCGATGGACATTCGTGAATGGGGCTTTGCACTGCAATGATCTACTGCCTACTCCTTACGTTGAGCAAAGAAACGCAGGAGCACTTTGCCAACATGATCCATCCGTCGCCCGTTCACATTGACATGGAAGGTGTGTACGTGCCACTGTGCTATCGGCGCGACCGTCCCTTTGACGTAGAACTGGAAGTTCCTAACTTTGGCCCGATTAATGCCAATGGTTTTGAGCTTCCCTACTCTGCAGCAAACGCGGCAACCCACCTGATCATGACGCTGGATAGTCCTGAGCTTCGGAAGTTTGCTCACGACGTTTCCCTGGAGCAGGGCGGCGTGCCTTCAATCTACTCTGATGCGGATGTGCAGCGCCGTCCCTTTGCGGTGCTCAAGGCTCCTATGGTTCCGCTGGCGCGTGTCTATCGTGGCTGGGTTGCCACTACCAGCAATGCAGTGCATAATCGCCTGGAAGTTACTTTGGGTGATCTGCATCAGTTGGTAGTTGCTTAATGCTAGCCGTGCTTCTGGGCAGCGCTGCCTCCATCCTGTTTATTTGCGCACTCCTGTTCTCCTAACATGCCAGTGATCAATAAGCACAAAGTCAAGCCTGGTGCAAACGCCATTGACATTACGCGACCCTCTATTTTTGGTAATCCGTATGTCATTGGCGTTCATGGTGATAGGCTAACCGTCCTTTATAGGTTTCGTCGCTACCTAGAGGCTCGCATTCGACAGGAACCCGAGTTTCGTCTTGCGGTTAAAGGCCTCCACCTAAAGACTTTGGTTTGCGTGTGTGATAAAGATTGCCACGGAGATATTCTGTTGGAGTTTGCCTGCCGTTTGCAAATTAGTAAATAACAGACATGCAAATGCTACTGCTGTTTCTCCTACCTCTTTGCTTTGTGGTTGCTGTTGTCGCAGCGCCCTTAGCGGATCATGAGGGCGGCACTCTCGAAGAGCCCGCCTATCGGATACTAATAACCGAGTACGGTTAGTTTGTGGGGTTATCAAGCGCTGCGGCAACAGTGTGGCACACCCCGGTAACAAAAGTGCCAAATTTGACAATCAAGCTATAACATGTGACATGTGACAGGTGCGGGAGCTTAGTCCCGCACCTGTCATTGAGCAGGACTGTGAATCGAATCGGTAGCGATCCTAAGCTGGGCCCGAGCGACGGATTGCGTGATCGAATATAGATGGCACTGGCTACTCTAGACTATTTCAGGTGCACATGGCAGCCCTCTTTTGGCAGCACCACACTCCCTGAAATGGATGCTTCTGGATCGTCCCCAGAGTCCTGCTCAATGCTAAACAAGGACCATCATGCCTATTGAAAAAATGATCAAAGCCATTGCCGTGTTAGGTGCTGGCGAGCGTCCTATAAGATATGTAATTTCCAGTGATTTAGTACCAGACCTTACGAATGACGCCTACGCCCAGACCGTGTTCGCTCCATCGAATATTGGTCGGGGCTCAAGACCGCTAGGTATTTTGTATGGCTTCCCAGTGTTCTGGGAAGAGTTTAGCGGAACCTCGTTTTTACACCTGGAGTATGAAGGTGGTAGTACCCAGGTAGCAAGAACCGTAATTTGAGCCGTTTGTTTCTCGCTTTGTTTCAAGCGCTCATGTCCTCGACTAGGAGCCTTACCTGGAGCTCCAATATCGTGTTTTGCCATACTGTGATTAGTGGCAAGTAAAAACGTACAATGAAATCACCCGATCAGTGGCGGAATTGACAGACGCTGTGTACTTCCCATACGCACCAGACGCCTCCTGGCGGACGAATCTGGTTGTAGGTTTGAATCCTACCTGATCCACCTACCTCGTATAGCTCAATGGCAGAGCACTGGCCTCATAAGCCACTGGTCCCTGGTTCGATTCCATGTGCGAGGACCAATAGTCAAGTTGCCACGATTCGGCATAGGCTCGCTACCGTATGCCAAAATCAGGAACCCCTTGAGTCTGCATTGCGGGTTGGAAACGAAAAGATGGCGCAATTCTAGGATTGTGGCAGCTTGACTATTGGTACCTATTAGCGAGTCGCACTCCGATGGCAGCGGCTTGCCACCGTTGATTTACCTGGGTGTGTTCCTGTGGTGGCGTGATGAAAAGATGGCGTAATCGCATTGGAGTGCGACTCGCTAATAGGAGACCGATGTGAATGTAAGAGCAGATTTGGAAGCACGTTTGGCCGCACTTCTTGCGGAAGCCGACAAGGCAGGTTACATTGTAACGGTGAGGCAAGTTCCTCAGCAGCCATTGGCAATGTCCAACTACAAGACTGTTGCCAGCATACGTCCACGCCTAATTCGCCTGGTCGTAGACTATAATAATCTCGGAGCGTAGCGCAGCCTGGTAGCGCATCTGGTTTGGGACCAGAGGGTCGCAGGTTCAAATCCTGTCGCTCCGACCACACATTTAGGTATGACATGTTTAAAGCTCTAATCTATGCAGTCCTTCTCGTCATTGCCCTGATTGTAATGGCCTCGGTGAATGCCATCAACTGCCACCTCAAGTGGGGCGATTCTGCCATGGACTACAAGACGTCCCTGTTGGTGTGCAAAGTAAAGCACCCGACGCTCGGCTGGATTCCAGAAGATCGTTTCAGAGGCATGGAGTGAAACGTAAGCCTTGCGGGGCTAGAAACTATGACATATAGGACATAGGTGGCAGCAACTCTGCCATTGACGGAAGTGAGAATCTTCCCTAGCTCCATCATATATTAAAAGGGCGGCACTTTCGGTGTTGCCCTTTTCTCGTTTCTGATTCTGCAATAGGTGTTAATAATGAATTCCCATACCTTCCTAGATCACTGCTGGGTATGCAAGGCAAAGTTTGTGACTGCTGGCGGAACAGCTATGGAAGAACGTCACCACGTTATACCCGTTGCTTATGGTGGGGTCGATGGCCCTCAGGTGTCGCTATGTGACAAGCACCATTCCAAGCTCCACAGAATAGCAGAGCGCATACCCAAAAAGTCTTACGCAGATTTGATTGGAGCGGAACATCCAGAGATAATTCCACGCCTACTTTATCTAGCCACCTGCGTTGCCAATGCGAGGGAGGAATTCCAGTCCGATCCTAACCGTCATGTCACCATGACACTGCTGCTAGACCCAACGACAAGGCACAAGCTTGATGTGCTAAAGTCAATACTCAATGTCAAAGGCCGCGAATCAGTAATAAAGCACGCTGTAGACCGTCTATACAGAGCAAATGTTGCAACAAGAAACAAGGCATGATACAATGAAGCAAGACGAGATTGACGGTTACGTGGTTGTGGTAGAGGGGCGGAACATTGATTTGCATGCCCACAGTATCTACCAGTTGAGTGCCCATAAAGGGCAACTGTTTTTCTGGATTGCGGTTAATGGACGCGCTCTGTTCCTAAAGCCCAATAAACAGTTGAATGAGGTGCAAGGCGAAATCGCATTGAGCATTGTGGAAGAAATCCATGCTACGGATGCTTATTACGGTTTGCTATTGCGTGTCACTAATGTGATTGCGGGTGTAGGAGTGCATATGCACAACCTCACTCACGACACACCTTGCTTCCTAGACTATACCGAATCGTTCATTAGCATTAACACCCTACACTAGACGGAATTAAGGATTGCAATGAAAGACAACCAGCCGCGCTGCAACGAGTGCCTCCACTTTGCTCAGTTTGCTCATCCCTCAAAGGATGGTGTGTGTTCCAACCTTGGTGTCAAGGGTTTTGGGGTAGCACCGCGATGCTTTAGTCCCGACATATCCCAGATTGCAAATAGCGTGGACACTGTAGTCCAGCTTGCTAGTCTGTTTAACAACTATACGCCCAAACAGCGCCGCATCCTTGAACTGACCCTAAAGTACCAACGCAAACGCGAGTTGCGCCTCGGGCAGTTGGTGTACTTTCGCGCCGTCGGCCATGACTACCTCTCCAACTATTTGAGCGGTTTTGTTCTGGGCTATACCAACACGCGTCAGATTATTGTTGCTGGCAGTCCTGATCGCAAGACGCGTGGATCAATGTACATGGCCTACTTCCCGAGCTCCGAGAGCTTGTTGCTCCCTGATCAATGGGCGGTACACAAGGATCAATTGATCAGCCAGGGTAAGATTCACGATCCGCGCAAGCCTCTGGTCAAACGCATCGTTACGATTGACTATGAGCCTCCTACGCTCGACCACGCTCCGCGTGAGTGGGTAGAAAAGCAAAAGGCTTCGGCAAGACGGGCAGATCGTAAGGCTGTCAGTGAGGAAGCACAGACCATTCGCTTGCGGGGTTGAAATGTTGAGGGAAGCTTTTGTTGGCGCAACCCGTGTCCAGATTGGTCACATGTTTTCCTATCTCTTTGGGGACATATCTCAGCGCGAATTCAAGGCCATTATTGGGAATAAGATTCTCGCACGCAGCATGATTGATGCGGTCCAGGATGGGAGATACAGTGGCTACATTCTCATGAACTGCAAGCTGTACGTTTATGCAAGGCAGCACGGGCGCGTGAGTGCGGACGAGTATGGTATACATCCGAATGACGTTGCGATCTTGCGTCCGATTGTAATTCACATGCGTGGTGTGAAGCCGTGGTCTGTCGAAACCATGCAAAAGAACCTGGCCAACCTGCTGCATGGCTCCCACATGCGTACACATGTAGCAAAGCTGACACGGCGCAAGATGCGTTTTCTGGTCGACTCCTACGGCCTTACCTACGAGGATTTGTCCGCAGACCTGTTTATCAAGGCGCTGTATGGGCTGCTCAAACAGTATCCCGGATATAAATCCCGACTTCACTTCCAGAACATTGCCAAGACCACAATTCACAATGCGGCAATGACTACCATCACTGCCTACACCACGGCAAAGCGACAACGGCTGGCGCGTAACATTGATGGTACGTTTACCGCCTTGGTCATTCCGCTGGACTACCAGAATAATACTTCTGCTGATGCCTCCAGCAGCGAGGTCCGCATGGCTCAGGAAGATAACCAACACCTAAAAGAGTGCATGCAAAGTCTGGTGTCGCTGTCTACAAAATTTCAACCTCGTGTGCAGCGCTATCTGACCATTCTGGCAGGCCATTACGATTCCGAGTTTTCGGAATTCTTAGGCAAGGACAATAGGGACGCCATCGAGACCATGCGATACGAAACTTATCGCACCATGCTCGAACGTCACATGGACTTAACCAGAGACAGGACAGACGCCGTCCTGGCTCGTATTCGCCCACACTTAGCATCATGATACTCTTTCCTTCAATGCCGGAATTGCAACATCTTTTGCTGCGCCGTCGCAACTTTCGAGTAGCAACCAACTACGCCAGCCCCAACTGGCCTGGTTACGTGCTTCGCACTCTGGATCAGCCACCACTTGCTGGGCGTACGGTGTACGTGTTTGACACTGATGCGAGTGCCATTAAGGACCTCGACCTAGTGGTGATTGTTGCGCCTGACATGACCAACAGGGCTGCCTTGATTATGGATGCCGCGGAACTAGCGGACGTGGCGGTTGTTCGTAGTCTCTTCAATTTAAGTATTTGACCTAAATTGTGAGAAACGTATGACCATTCTGAATCGTATCAGGGCTGCTTCCAAAGTCGAGGCGGTGACAAGGAAGCAGTTTGACAAGTGGCCCTTGACCCAACGACGTCAGTACCTCAAGGACCATCCGTATTCCGCTTTCCACGGCAAGGTTGGCACGGAGGATTCCCACATACAGCGCGTTGGTAAAGACGGCAAAGACGTTCTCTTTACGGACAAGCTTGGAGAAAGCCACGCATACCAAAAGGCTGTGGAAGTTGAGGACCACCTGGATGAATTGCACGCTGATCAGGACCGTTTGGCAAAGAAGTTCCACAAGGCAGCTACGGCAAGTCGGAAGAATGGTATTCGAGGACTAATGGAGCACAATGATGACCATGCAAAAGGCTTGGCTCATATTGCTAGCACAGGAATGCTCAAGTTTCCTAAGAAGTCCACGGCGCATGAAGGCTTGGATTCTGTTGATGATTATCTAAACTATCACGATCCGAACCGCGCGGATAAAGAACCGGAAGCTAAAGAGCCGTATAAGGGGAAGGTTTTTAAGACTTCGATGCATGCGCCGGAGCGTCCTGACGTCTATAAGGAATTCCTGGCTAACAATGATGCGCTAGACCCAGAGGATGAGAAGGATGCCTTGGGTCTTTTGGGTACTGTGGGTTCGCGGGCACGCATCATTAAAAAGTTGACTCCAAAGTACGGTACCGAATCCGCTATTGCTCACGCAGAAGCCATGCTCGGAGTGCGGTCCCGTCCAGTGGTGCGTACTGAAACTCCTGCATCTTATAAAGACTTTTTGAATCATACAAAACGCCCTCCCTTGACGAAGGAGCAACTTGACAGCGTCCTGCCTCTGATTGATAATCCAGATCGGGCTGAGGCTTACGAAAATGTTGCAGCAATACTGCGACATGACTATAGCCCCTACCTGGCTGATGTGTACGCCCAGGCTCTAACCAATCATAAGTTAGCGGGTCCTGCCGGCCCAGGCTCCAGTGTAAAGGACGTGGCTCGTGGCGTTGGTATTGTGCGCGACACTGCAAAGAATCTCGGAACGTCCTCTGTTACGTATCACGAACCAATACATAATATGTTGATTAAGGATTTGGAGCACGGCGACATTATCAAGTTCAATGGTAAGGAGCTACGTCTTGCTGCTAAACCAGTTTTGCATGAAGGCAAGATGCATATGCACGTCATTGACGATGCTACCGGCAAAGAGTACAGAATCCGCAGTGCACCATTTGCAAGCACCGCCACCGCACCAAAAATCGGCAAGTCTAACAAGAAGGCTCCAGAAGGCAAGATTCCCGTCAAAGATGCACGTATCGGACAGCGCGTAAAATTTCAAGGCAAAATTCTTACCGTAGTTGGCAACGTGCGCTTCAATACCAAGACTACTTCGATTCCTGTGCAGGATGAGAATGGTACGCGATACAATCTCCGCCTCGGTAACGGCGGAGACGGCCTGGTAGAACTGGCCTAAGAAAAAGCGGACATGCAAAAATTGCATGTCCGCTTTTTCATTTGTGCTATAATCGCACACGCGCTTCGGTTGCAAAGATTTACATTCTTGCGTTTGACTATAGAAAAATTCTAGTGCTATGATTTGTCTGTGCTCGATTCGCAGCACGTAACTACAAGGCAAACGCAATGCAACGTACACATGATTTCATTTTGCAAGATGGCGAAAAAGTCAATGCTGATGGCACGGCCACCGGCGATCTTGGCGCATCACTGGCACGCTTCAATCTCACTGCAAAGGCCGCACCTGACGTTAACGGCGCATCGAACGTCATTCAATTGACGATTGAAGGCGCAGACGCAGACGTGCAAGCGTTTTGCGATCACTACGAATTGCCGTCAGACACTGACGAATAACGCTAGCTAGCGTCTCACGCAAGGCCTGTTTATGCATATGCATAAACAGGCCTTTTTCATGGCATTTTCATAGAAAAGTTACACTCTTTTACAGTTTCTCTATGAAAAACACGACAAAACGACGTTGCGCTGCTGCCATCGTGTTATACTGATTTCACGTTAAAGAAAACGTGCAAACACAAAGGCATCGAAATGAAGAAGAAAGTCCGAAATGAAAAGTGCTACCTGATTTTCAGTTGTCTGAATAACTGCTACTTTAGCAGCATGACTTTCAACCACGACACTAAAGAGCACGAGGTCACCTGGTTTCCTCTGTCGCAGCACTTTGGCCTGGTCCTGTTTCCTACCAAGGAAGAAGCGCAAGCCAAAATTGCTCGCCTGGTTGAAGTGGAGCGTTCGTTTCCGACGCAATATCGCATTGCCGAAGTTGACATCCTGCTAAAGATTTAATCGGGAGCTACAAATGAAAAAATTTCAAAAATTGGTCGCCGCAATGTCGGCCATCGGTGAAACCGAAATCGGGCTTAACACGTCTGCGCACGCGTCGTCCACTACCAAAGTGAGAGTGAATCGCAAGCCTGCGGTTGTCGGTCTTGTTGTCGAAAAACAGCCGAAAGGATTTTATGCACGCGTTACCATAAGTCCGCTCTGCGAAGAGTTGCGAGTCGGTAGCCACTCTTTTGTGGAAGAAGAATCTGATATTATGGACGTGGAGGCGTACCACTTTCCGACATTGCAGAAGGCTTTGGACGAAGCTATCGTACTCTTGGACGCTCAGTTTCAGGAAATGTTTGGCAGTGGTGGACCTGGCGTTCGCTCATTGAACAATCTGATCAACAAGATTGATGACGTGCTGTACGTCTAATTCAGGAGCTACAAATGAAGCTGCAAACACTCGGTACTGTCAAGCAATCGGAAGAAAAACTCTACACTCGGTATACCGTTAGCGGTATCAAGATTGGCAATGCCACGTTTGGCGTGGAAATGAAGTGTGGCCGCATTGGCAAAGTTTGGGGCACGGATTTTGCAGTCTGGCCGGAGAGCGATGTGGAATTCCAAGGCCATACGTTTGTCAAAGACGAAGTATTTTTGGAGACGCCGTTCCAGGCGATTCCGACTGGCAAAACTCGCAAGGCGGCTGCCATTAATGCGGCAGCGGTTTTGCAGCGGGTCCGCAAAGCGCACTATAATGGCTGGCGCGGAGTGGCGCTACTGTGCAATCGACTGGAGGCACTTGCTAATGCCTAGCATGACGCGCCTTTTGGAAACTCTTGGCGCGGTGGAGGTTAAACAAGCCTCCACTTTTACGCGCTATCTCTTGACGGGCCTGGAAGTATCCGGCTCGTCGATCACTATTGAAGTCACGCAAAGCCAGACTAACCACAACCTGTGGTACTGCGGAATTTCGGTGTGGCTTAACAAGCCGGTCGTGTGGAAAGGCCAAGCATTCAGAAAAGACGCAGTGCTCCTGACCACAGCAGCTAGCGCACCGCCGTCAGGCAAGACGCGAAGAGCCGCACTCGGAAGCGCACTCTCCGAATTGAGGCAGCAGGCGGCTCTGCATTATCCAGAAGGCTGGCGCTCCCTGCGCTCCGTAATTGACAAGATTAATCTCGCATCGAGGAATTCAAAATGAGACCAGGTTTGATATACAGTGCCAAACACATTTTGCAGAATGCACGGCATCTGTCGGACATGCCGTGGTTTGGCGTTCTGATCAATGATCGCGTTGTACCGCTCCAGACTTCGCATGTCTTGGATGAGGAACTGCTGACGGTTGAAGGCTTTGGCGATACGCAATGGAAATTCCTGCGTGTTACCAATGAAGACATTCCCATCTTTCGTGCCCTCGATACGGCAGCCGTGCTTGCTTGCACGGAACAGGCTCGTGACGACTATGGCAATCTGTTACTGTATCCAAAAGGCTTTTCAAGGAGCAATGAATGAAACGGTTCTCCATCCTCAACAACCTCACCGGCCTTTACTATAGCGGTATTCGCTTTCATACTCCGACGGGTATGCAACCGCAATGGGTAAAGCTTTCGGGTAGCCAAGGCGCAGTCATGCTAATGCCAACTCGAAAGGACGCCCAGGCCGTAATAGTGGACGTAGCCAAGCTCGACAAGATGGATCAGACCATCTACCGCATCATTGAGGTCGATTTTCAAGTCGAGAACTCCATGAAGCGTGTCCGCAATCGTGTTATTCATGGACAAGGACGCAGGGTCGTTGAATCGTAACCGCAAGGCTCTTGTTAGGGAGCGCAATCGTCAGGAGCGGTTGCGCGAACAAGAGCGGATTGAGAAGGAAGCCCTGCGTTTGCAATCTTTGCAGGGTGGCTTTGCTCGATCCATAAACGCCAACATGCAGCGCAAGATTGCAAAACCAAAGCCGTTTATTAGGGAGACGCCGCAACATCCCAGTCTGATTACCGGCTCCGACATTCGCTACAAGAGCGTTCCAAAGTACGATGGCGAAATGGCCGAACGAGAACGCAAGGCCAAAGAGCATTACGAAACCATGAAGGCACGTACCGCACCTGTCTATAACAAAGGCGGCGCGGTTTACATGACCGACGACATGGTCCAAGATTTCAAACAAGGCAAACTAAAAAGGCGATAGCTGCATATGCAGAGCAAACAAATCACGGCCCTACTGTCCATCATTCTGGATGACAATAGCGATCCGCACTTGCACGACTTGCTGACAAGTGCAAAGCGCTACCTCAATAAGCGTGATGCGGAACTCCTGCGCGCTCTCAAAGATGAAGAGTTGCGCGACGTCCTCAAAACGATTGCCGACCAGACCAGTACCGGCAATGTCATTACCAAGGGTTTGGCAAACCACTTTGGCACTACGGCAAAGGCAACCCATTGGTTTGTCACGGAACAATGGGAACGTATCCAGGGGTTGCTCAATGTATGAAATCCGCAGAGGCTACGTCATTGCCTCCATAAAGAGTGACATTGTAAATAATCTGCATAGGCGCAGAACACGAAGGAACACCCTGCTCGGTGTGCTGGTCATTGCGCTCATCACTACAGCCTACCTGGCGGTGTAGCAGTGTCAAAGCATGACGACTCTGCGGAGGCTGTAGACTTGCGCCTTGCTAGGTTTTCGGCATCCATGCAATCCAAACTTCAATCTTTGACTGGCTACACTGATCCTGACGATGATCGTGGTCAGCTACTATCCCACACTGGAAATCAAATGCGCGAACGCAAATACATTTTGGCTACCCACGATAAAATCCAAAGCATTACGGAGACTGGCAAAGAATCCTTTGATAAGGACGGCGTCCCCTTGGACTTTGTAGAGGGTGACGTGACCACTCACGCATTTCCTCTTAACACCGAGGCGTGGGTCATCATGGACTGGCAGGCGGCCATTGCCAAGCTTTGGAAGCTGGAGCTTAGCAACGATAATTCGTCGTTTGCCTATAATGTTAGTGCGATTATCACCAGGCAGGTGACGGGTGCTATTATAGCGGTCGTCCACGCCGAAGAGGACGTCGCAGATTTCCGTGAGCTTGTCGAGCACCACAATATACAGGTGCACAATGAAATCCAAACCATTCTCAATGCACAACCACGCCGCGTGACGCCCAAGGCAAGGAGCAAGAAATGAAACGCAAAATGATCCTCGTGACGCCAGACGAAATCACCCAAGTGTGGCTTGAGTTGCATCCTGGTAATACGTCAAAAGTTACTTACCTGGATGGCACATCAGTGGTGATGACGGAGGACTCTATCCTTCTCAACGCTCGTAGCAAGAATGCCATGCAAAAAGCTGTGGACTGGCAGGACGCTTGCAAGAAGATCCTGGTGTTTGACACTTTTGATGCGGACGAGCCCGAAGACGGCGATCCGCTTGCTCAAATACGCACCCAGACTGGCGCGCTGGTAGCCAATATCTATACCCCAGACCAGCGTCACTGGCAAGAGTTGAAAGAAATGATTGCACAGTTCAACGCCCAGTTGCGCAAAACATATACCAAAGGCTGACTATGAAACTGATTATTTATGCCACCACGACTAAGGTGTACAAGGCTTTTGTAGATGCTGACGGCCAGGTCTACGATCAAGAAGACGGAGAGCCGCTCTACTATGATCCAAGCCTCTGCAAAAGTTTTCCTAGGGATACGCCTATGGAAGAAGTCTTGCAGTGGCAAAAGGATGTTGCGTACCTCTGGCGATTTGAGGACGTCTCAACTGATGAACCTTTCGAGGAGGATGAGCCTTTACCGCCTCCGTACGTTGTTTGGGCGTTGGGCCTGGACGCACCCATCATTGAAATTTTTGATGAATCCTATGTGAAGGCATTTGTGGGATTGATTGAAAATCACAATCGTGAACACAACCTTCAACTTGCAAAGGCAAAGATGGCAAAGCCCGCACCCAAGGCGCAAAATACCAAGCCCAAGGCTAAGCCTAAAGCTAACAATCGTGCCATCTTGGCCTCCCGTGGCGGCACCATGCAAGGTGTAGAGATTCTGAAGGAGACGAGCCGCACCTACACTGTCCGCAACTGGCACGAAAAGCGAGAGTACAAGATTAGCAAATCGGATGCCGGGCGTAAGATGTTTGTGGCAGGCTCCTACAATGGCATGGAGGAAATCGAACAATGGATGACGGGCGCCAAGTAACCAACGAGGCTTATGGCCTCCAGTTTAAGGGTATTACCAATGGCAAGCCCTGGTTCAATCCAGGCAAGTACAAGCTTGCTATCAAAGCCTTTGCGAAAGACGTGGACGAAGTGATCTTTCCTCACGAAGCGGACAGTTATGCCGAATTGTTTGAGGCAATGCGCAATCAGGAACGCTTGTGGGCCCTCGTCCAAGTCCTGGGCAAAGAAGCTGCGGACATGCTTGTCGCAGAACTCCAACTATCCGTAAGGTGCAGCAACCAATGAACAAGACCTACTTCTTTATGCTCGGGCAGGCCTATCAAAACATGAAGCTTTGCCATCCTCAATACCATGACCTCGATCGTGGTACGTGGCAAAGCCGGGCCTACCTCGATGGCTGGACGTCGCCGCTGCCATTTGACAGGCACGGCGATCCGAAGCCTGACACGCAGGCGCGGAGCGCTAGTGTCGAGCGGACGCTCATGGTTGTACATGCGTGGCGCAAGGATATGAACGAAGCCCGCAACCTGTACATGCAGGGGGCTGATCGCTTGCTCATAGACGTGTACGCACACATGACCCGTGGCGCTATCCTCACCACCACGGATGAAGAGGTAGTTGCACTGTTGCAAGCCTACCTCAATCTGAAGTGTACTGGCGGAGAGCCTGCATGAACATTATACACAACCTTCCTTCTTTCGTGATCACCTTGAGCAGGGACGAGATTGACCAGGCCATTCTTGCGTGCCTGCGGGAAAAGCTTGCGGCGCAAGCCTACGTGGTGCCCAATTTAGCTAGAGCCCACATTGATTTTCGGGATCGTAGCGGTGCTTCTTCGGAGATTATTCGTGGCGTCCACATTACGCTGCCGGGAACGCTGACTAAGCAACTTCCTACGCTTAGATTGGCCTCCGACGATGAGGAAATTTGAGCTAACCGAGCAAGAAGCTTGAAACTTCGAGTTGTTGGACTGGACTAGCGTTAGTGTGACGTCGGTATTAGATGTGCATACTCACGAATACAAAGTACAGCAGCGCACATAGCACTATATACGGATGGACTTATGAAATGGAATTTGCTTTCCCGGATTTTAAAGGGGCGCAAGCCTGCAAAGCAATTAGCGAGCGGCCCCGATGCATTGCGCGCCGCTTTGACACGCTGGGTAGCTCATGGCGGCAGAGAGCGTGATCTTGTGGACGGCTCTACCAGCAAGGGCCACGACTGGGGCCGCGATTTCCTCATGTCTGCAAATCTTGGGACCTCTGGTGTCGTCTTTAAGGACGGCGTTCCTGATGTGCTTCAACCTGACGTAAATCAGCGACTGTTGATTGACGTATATGTGTGGATAGCTACTACATATCCTGGCTACAAGATTAGCAAAATGGAAATGCACTTGCTGCATCCGCGAGAGCGCAGGCCTACGCTGATTTTGGAATATCGTATTTATGGCACCCACAAGCTGGAAGGCTTTACGGCAGTGCAGGATTCCACAACCATTTCTCTGGGAATTACCATCTGATGGAATGCGCTATGGATGGACTCAACTTTTTGCTAAAGGCTGTCGGCGTGGCAATACTCTGCTACGTGGTGATCAGAGCTTAGGAGCTTACAATGTGGAAGCGCGGCAAGTTGAAATCAGACTGGGAAGGCTTTATGAATCTGCGCTCAATGGTCGCCTTCCGCAAGTCTAAAGTGGGTGCTAGCTTTGGCTCCACGTATTGGGTGACCGACGGCTATACTCTGGTGCAGATTGCCGAAGAGTGTGGCGGTGTTAATCTTGGTCGTATGGTTCGCAATCTCAAAGAACCTATCGACCAAAAGAAAATGAACAAACGGGCTAACAAGCTCAAGACTAAGGAATGAACATGCGACATATTGCTCCTAGCTCCATGGAAAACATGATGGCCGATTACAAGAGAACCTTTGCCGCAATAGAGGTTGCGCCAATGTCTCGGGACCTGGCTAGTATGCTGTTTCAACTTACTTTCATGGCACACTCAAAGGTTGAAGTGCCTCAGGAAATCAAAGACTCACTTGGCTACCGTATCCTTTCCCATCGTCTTACCATTCTGGAGTGTGAAGTTGACGAGCACACCCAGGCACTTCTGGCGCTAATGTGCTCCAGCCCTGGTGATGTGGTAATGTACGCAGTGTACTTGGCAACCCACAACAGGCCGATTACACTGACCCTGCTGAACACCGAAATCTTCCCTAACGGGTTTCCGATACACGAGGCCCGCTCAGAATTCTGGGACTGGCAAAAGCTGTCCAGTGGTGCCAACTTTGTTGATACTGCCTACAATGTACATGGGCCTATGTATCAACTGGGCTACAATGACTACCTGGCAGAAATGGTAGGCGATTCTGTGACTGGTAGTTCCCACCTGCCCGGTTTGCAACAGGCGCTGTATCAACGTGGCTATGACAAGGCCAAGAGCGAGGACAAATGAGCATCTGAGTGTTGATACCATTACCAACAATGTGGATGACTTGTATCCTCTCCGAGAGCGTAGAGGCTTAAATGGCACAAAACCAGCACCGCGCTTCATTCGCCGCTGCATCATTCTGGATTGGCTACAACGGGAACTGCGTTTGGCTACTCCTGAGCGCAGTCTCTATTACAAGACTAAGGCCTTGATTAACCATGACTATCATCAAATCCGCAACGAAACCGGCTTTTATGAAAACTAACCGAAGCCTGTTGGACGCCGTGGTCGACTTTACAATACCCGACCCTCCGTTGCCTGCTGACATTCGTGGTGACAGAAACGCAGCAGGCTTGACGCAACCGCAGGCGGCGGCTCTAGTCTATGTGGAGTTGCGTACCTGGCAACGCTGGGAAGCCGGGCAGTCGCGTATGCCTCCGGGTCTGTGGGAACTCTTTCAAATCAAAAAGGAATTGCAATGAGCAAGTATTGCACGGTATTGATCAATGGCAAGCCTGAATCGTTCGAGCGCGCCCAATTCATTATTCTTCCCTCGATGGTCCGCATTGGGGATCGCGTCATGTACGCAGTACCTGAGGACGAGGACTCCTATTGGCACGACAAGACCAACAATGGTCTGCAAGGCACTTGCGTCGGCCATTACCGCTACCAAACACACCGGGATCGCTACGATACCAATCCCGGCACCTATATTGCCAATGGCAATCCGGCTATTGCTTGGGACGACGGCTCCTTCACTACCAACACTAGCTGCCACATCATGCTTCACTTGGCTGATCGTGAGGTGCACCGGGCTACCATGGAGGCCTTTGACACGCTTACGCGAATTGGCAACCTGCCGGAGTTGCCATTCTATGAGGAAGACAAGGTCCGCATGCGCACGGTCAACAGTCAGGGGCCGCACACCATTGGCACCATCAGCTACGGGGCCGTAGGGAGCAGGGACAACATTTATGATGTACGTCTGGCGAGCGGCGGCACTACCATTGCCGCTTCGAGCGAGCTGGAGCTTGTAGAGCGCGGTGGTATCTGGCTCTACCACAATGATCGGGATCGCTTCAATGCGCTCTCGGTCGAGACGCGTATGAAGTATTACGCTCTCATGAAGCTGTGGACTCAGGTGCGTAATCCGAATACGAAAACCTACGATTTCCCGGCCAGTGATGTTCTGCCTGCTGCCACTGCTGGCCTGATTGACGTTATTGTTCATCACGGAATGTTTGGTGCGTCCGTTCATGCTGGCTACAAGTTTCACGATGCGGAAGTCAGCGCCCACTATAACAAGCTGTTAATCGAGGGCTTCAAATGAGCATTGAAGAAGGCATAAGGCTAGCTGGCCTTCCCTCTTGGGACCGAGCCGTTGCTATTTCTGCCATGGAATTGGGCGTAGCCATGGACGTAGCCAGGCACAACAAGTGGCCTGCCCTGGCAGTAAAGGCTCTGCGCAACCACGATCTGGTCATTCACCAGAATGAGATTTACAAAAAGGAGGTATATCGACTGTACGATCACCTTCACATGTTACGTCCCGAAAACCTGCAATACGTATATAATGCATGGCTCTTTTACAAAGGACCAGACATAAGGGCCGTTGCAAAGTTTCACATCCCTGGTATTATCGAAGTCTCTTCAATGAACGAGCTACGGGAAGCTTTGGTCGAGGTGCGTCGCCGTTCGGGTCGCGCATATCTCGTAAATGTATCAACGTGTGCCTTTGGCTACACACTTCCTTCCAACACCGTTGGTTGCGTTCTGAATCGCAATGCAATGACGGAGAATGAAGTGATCCAGGCAGAATCTCGCTACCAACACAATAGGATTTAGCATGTCCACGATTCAAATCAAGATTGACATGGATGGCATTGCTGCTGCGGCTCATGATGCTGCCAAAGCCGCGGTTGCTGCATGTGTCGAAAAGTCCATTGCTCAGGTCATTACCACCAACTTTGGTCAGGACTATGACTATCGGCATGGCCGTCACACGAACCGTCCTGCAACTGCACTGATCGCCTCTATGGTCGAAGAGAAGCTGGCTACCATGCTTGTGGGCGACGAGCTAAAGCAACGTATCGACGCTCTGGTGGAGCAGCAGGCTACGGAGATTCTGAAAAAGGTGGTCAAGGAGATTGGCTACTCCAAAGCAAAGAAGCTGGCCTTTGCGGAATTCAACAAGCTGTGCTAAAGTCCAACACCGTGAAGCGGACAAGCCATGTGCTAGTACCAGACCTGGCGTTTGGTAGTGATGACCTTAACCAAAAGGCTTGCGTGGTTATTAATCGCCTAATAGCAAAGTATGGCCCGCCTATGGATGCTGGCCTGTATCGCACGGTGTTCAAAACCAAACGCGGGGTTCTAAAGTTCCCCAAGTCTGAATCCGGCGAATACTGCAATGACGGCGAGGGCTCTATACATCACCGCAATTGTGCCAAGGGTCGGCGTCTACTTTTGGGTGGCTTTGTTTGCGTCATGCAGGAGTGGATTGAGCCTGCAACCATTAAGGAGATTGAGGCGAGAACGAAACGCCCTGCGCCGGAGTGGATTTATAGCATAGACTCCTGCCAAGTGGGCTTTGATCGTAAGGGTAAGATCAAGGCGTACGACTTTATTTATCCTTAGCTAGGAGATTCAAGATGGACTTGAAGGAAGCGGAGCAGCGCGGCTATGACAACTTTGTTGAAGTGTGGACTCTGCTAGGTTACGCTCCCGCGATTACTGACTGCGGAGCCCGATACATTAGTGACAATACGGCTGAACGCCTTGCCCACATTCGTGGCTGGAAGCGCGCCTATGCAGAATTGACTGGGAGCTGAAATGGACTACAAGACTGAGATTGAAAAGCTGATCCTCGAAAATTACCAAAACGAGAAGGCTTACAGCTACAACTGGTGGGAACTAATCTTTACCAATCTCTTGAAGGACCGCCCTTGCTTCAAGCATGCCAAGCGCTACGTTAGCGCAGGCTACAATGAAATGGGCGCGCTCGTCCACGGTGTGGCTGACAAGATACGTCGGCATCGGACGCCAGAGTACGATATCCTTTTCGAGGTGAGGCTCGAAACGGAGTGCGACAACTCGGCATCCGTCTTGAAACGTTTGGAGGAAGCTGCTGCCCAGCTACGCGCTTCCGGCGCAACGCATGCGGCAATAAAAGAGCATATCAGTGGGGATATGCATTGTGAAATGAATGAGGAAGCCTGCTTGATCGGCTACCGTTTGAAAGAACCTCGGCCTTTTGTCCTGCCAGACCTCAATTGGGTGTATGAAGAATTAACCAAGGCCGACGCACGCGCTACAAGGAAAGCTAATAGCACCAAGCTGTCCGACGAGGCACTTGCGATTCTCACCAGCCTTCCGCAGAAGGAACTGGATCGCATAATTCAGCAGGCAAGGGAGCAGTCATGAACGTGTACAAAGAGGAGATTGAACGGGTAATCCTCGAAAACTATGACAAGCCCGAGGCCGGAAACTCCCGCTGGTGGCAGGAAGTATTCAAAACCGCTCTTCGCCACCAACCTTGGGCCTTCGTGCATGCTGATAAAACCATGCTGGAAGGCTACATGGACAGAGTATCCCTGTGCAATCAGATTGTGAACGCAATCATTGCGTACCGTTCTGCGCGATACGACACGCTCTTTTCTGTAGCCCTTAACGTAGACTACAGGGAAGTTATCTCCGTCGCAGAGCTTTTGGAAAAGACTGCTGCTAGATTACGTGAGTCCGAAGCAACTCACGTAGCCGTACAGTACGAAAACGACGGACTTACTACGTGTCCGGCTCTGACTGCGTATCGCAAACGACCTCCGGAACCCTTCAAACTCCCCGACCTGGATGACATGTACCACAATCTGGCCTTTATAGACAGAAAGGCTAAGAATCAGCCACCACTCTCAGATCAGGAAGTACGGGAGTTGCGTAGGCTTCCTCGCTCAACCCTGGAACGTCTAATCAAACTTGCAAAGGAGCAGCCATGAACTATAAAGCTAACATTGAAAAGCTCATCCAAACACACCTTCAAACTCCGGAAGCTGTGACCCAAGACTTCTGGGTCAAGGCTCTTCGAGACCTGCTCAAATCTCGCAAATGCTGGAAGGCAATTGTGCGTGAGGCGAAATGGGGAAATCCCCAGCACGAGGAAGCCGCCGCTATTATTAGCGGGTCTATACTTCGCCATCGTGGCGGCCAACAAGTGCCGGTTTATCAGGTACCGCTGACTGACCACTCTATGCTGGTGGAGGACTTTGCCGCCGCCATCCAACGGCAGATTATTTTTGCAACTCAGAAGGGTGCAAAAAACATTCAGCTTATAGCCGTGGACGAAAAGGTTTGTTTGGTAGGTACCATTACCTCCCAGCCTCAACCCAGTCCCTTTGTGATGCCGTACCTCGAAGGCTTTTATGACTTTCTTACAAGGGAAGATCGTAAAGCAAACCAACAAATGAAGGAGACCAACGATGGCGAATGGTAATAAGACGCTTCCGTTTGAAGCAAAACTCAAAAAGCTGATAACCGATAACTATCAGCACAAGAGTGCAGGCAGTGCCTACTTTTGGGACACTAAACTGGAATCTTTGCGTGCGGACTTTGATGCTCTCGATCAGTCTTACCTTAACGAAGACTCCGAGACTACCATGGAAGTGGTAGTAGCTAGCATCCTTCAAGCTGTACGCAATAGCAGTCTACGCACAGAAACCGTAGATGTGTGGTTTATTGCTCCTGGTCCTATAAACCACACAATGTGGCAAATGAAAAAGTTTGCGGAACAGGCCCGCAGTAAGGGTGCGAGTGAAGTGTTGTTTGCCGAACCGGAAGCTGGCGATCCGGAAGCCTCCATGCGTCTCGTCTTTACCAAGAAGGTGCAGGGAGAGTTTGTAATGCCGGACTTGCAGTACCTCTATGATGCAATGGCAAAGAATTCGGCCATTCAGGATTTGAATGGCAAGCTCTCCCCTAGCGAGCTTACCCGCCTGTCCAAACTCTCTACCACCAAACTGCGTCAACTGCTCGCCAACACTGAGGACTAAATGAACAAGATTTTTGCAATCGCTGCCCTTTTATTGGCGTCGGTGGCTCAAGCCCAAACCCGGTTCTGCCTTGACGTGTCGCCCGGCGCGGTCATTGTGTTAGCTGAAGACAGTGTAGCCTTGTACGTCAAGGCGGACTTGAATACGCGCGAAATGGTAGATCATGTGTTTGGTAGTTGGACCCTTGACACGACTACCAAAGAGGCAGTGATCAACCTTGACGGCAAGACGATGCGCCTGTACTCGGGTATGTTCAAAGCGTGCAGTAAATAAGGAGTGATTCTATGACTGGCGTATACGTATGGGTTGGCTTTATGGTAGTGTGGCTCTGGATCATACTCTTAGGAGTGGCTCTTGTCGCTGGCTTCCTGAATGGCTTGTCACGCGCAACGTACACCTGCTATTTGTGGAAGCGCTGGCCCGAAAGTAGGCTTGCTTCTCCTCGCTACATGGTTGTAATAGCTTTGATCATTATTATCAAGTGCACCTTTCATGTTGACAAGGAGTTCCTTATAAATGAATTAGACAACAAATCAGGTACCGAGAAGGCTACCTATATTGGTCTCTTTAGATGGAAAATTGAAAAACTTGAACCCGACCTCCTCTAATATGAACCTGTTCAAGAGCTTTGCAAAGAATACGGCAGGTCGTGACTTTGTGTGCGGTGACGTACACGGTTGCTTCAACCTGCTGTCAAAGGCGCTCAAGCGCGTGGACTTTAACACCAAGACTGATCGCCTTTTCCTTACAGGTGATCTGGTTGATCGTGGGCCCCAATCGCGTGACGTGCTAAAGTGGCTGTCCTACGAGTGGTTTCACTCTGTCCTTGGAAATCATGACGACAAGGCAAAGCGATACCCATTGGGCCACATGGACAGCAAGCGCTACGCTGCTACTGGTGGCGGCTGGCTTGTAGACTGGACGCCAAAGAAACAGTTGCGGGTGGCTGCAGCAATGTCCCAGCTACCGCTGGCGTTGGAAGTAGAAACCGACAGCGGCCTGATCGGAGTCGTTCATGCAGACTGCCCGTTCGAGTCGTGGCTAGACTTGCGCCGCTACCTGCAGTCGGAACTGTCCAACACCAGAGCAAAAAGCGTAGCTGGTCGTATCATGGTAGATCGACTGCGCTATCAATCCGAAATCGTATCCAACATTGAAGGAGTACACAAGATTTATTGTGGTCATTCCACAGTCCCCGAAATTATTGAGCGCGGTTCATTCGCGTACATTGACACCGGCGCTTGCTACGGTGGTAACTTTTCACTAGTGAGGATTCAATGAGCACTCCTGCATTTCTGCGTCGTCGCACAATCAGTATGGGACCTACCATACCGGTCAAGCTTCCAGCCGTCTTCCACACCACAGCGTTGATCATCAAGACACCAGAACATTCGATTCACCTCGACCCGGTGTTTGGCGGCACGGCGGATTACGTGAATCCCGAATCTCGCGTGGTGCGTCACTTTGACGATCCGTGCATACGCTACCAGAATCGTTCCCACGGGGAGCTGGTTAGCCAAAAGGAGCAGCGCTTGATTAGCATACGTAGCGGTGTGCTCACGGTCCTTATTGCTTTCGGGATTGTCGCAGCCTCAATCTTGACCTGGGGACATCCGTGGCGCTGATTGTATTCGATCTTGATGATACCCTGGCTGACACTAGCCATCGCTCGCACTATCTCGATACGGGCGATTGGGACACCTTCTACTCCAGCAAGGAGATTATGAAGGACGAACCCGTAAAGGCCATCGTTGACATTTACGGAATCTACAAGAATGATACTGTCGAGATTTGGACGGGCCGTTCGGCGCAGGCAAAGCTTGCCACCATTCAGTGGTGCAGGAAGCATTTGCCATTCCAGCCTGCTGCGATACGTATGCGAAGCCGGGATGATCGTCTCAGCAACACAGACCTGAAACGTTCCTTCATTCGTGCCCATGGCAAACCTGACTTGGTGTTCGATGCCAATGCAGACGCTTGCAACATGTGGAACAAGCGTGCCATCCCCTTCTTACTGATTGGTCTGGGCTTATGAAGACCATAAGTGGACAACGTAAAATCGCACTGTTTGAAAAACAGAATGCGGCCGTATATAGATTTCAGATGGGTCGTGCTAGTGACGAAGATCGTATCCTGATCGAAACCGCTTTGCGTGTAGCCATTATCGTTGCCCAAGCCGTTCCTCGGCACCAACATCTGCTAATCGAGTTGGCAGACGCAGTTGACACCATAGACTCCAAGCTGTACAAACCCGACATTCTTGCAAAGGGTATTGAAGTCTACCAGGGCATTGCGTTAGCCACTCCAGCGCAGACCATAGTAAATATCTTGCGTAAGCAAATGAAGAGGCAAAAACGGAAATGACTATTGCATCACGAGTTGCCATTATTGACATTGACGGGGTGGTGCTGGACAATCGCCACCGTCTGCACCACATTATGCACACCGTTGACGGGGTTGAGGTTGCCAGACCTGATGCGGACTGGAATACGTTCAAGAGCTTGTACAGTCAAGACACCCCAACGGTCATGTTGCCATTTATTCAGGAGGTCATAAAGTCGACCAAGTTGCATCCGGTATTTCTGACGGCCCGTTCCTCTAATGATCCGGAGTATCAGTGGTTATCGGAGTGGCTGGGTGATCACTTTGGCAGCCACGGCCTAATCATGAAGCGTTCGGGTGGTGGTAGTCACGTAGCCTACAAGAAGGCTAACGTGGAATTCATACGCAACATGGGCGTTGAGATTGTCATTGCTATTGACGACTCCATTCACATCTGCCGCATGTACCGTGATCTTGGCATTCCTGTGATGCGGGCAATGTCCTGCATTGGTGATCATCAACTGGACTGGTAATCATGGAACCCATTATCATTGACGATCTGACGGTTCAGGACATTGAGACGGCAATGATTGAACTGTCGCTGCCGGTTCTCGTATTCCCTGGTCAGGTAGAAGATCGAGTAGGCCACATCAAGTTTCTGCTATCGTCTTGCAGGGTGGACGCTATTCCCTTAGTCATGCGTACGGTACAAGCTAACCGTGCCGCAATGCACTTTTGGGATTGCCTAAAAGGCATAGATTCCATACCCCATTACGGTCAAAACTTTGACATGTGCCATGATCGTTATCGGGTATACTTTCGGGTATGGCCTCACAGAAACGAGGTTCGTATTGCCAACATTTCTGTAAAGGATCCTGGCTTAGGTTCTAAGCTGTGTGATCTGATTCTCAACCGATTTGATAACGTATCCGTGATCATGGAGAACCCCATCACGGAGGCGAGTGATAACCTCGTCCGCAAGCTTGGCCTAATGTACACTGACGTGTACGGTGATTACCAAATGCCAACCTCAATGCGTATGAGAGCTTCACAGTGGCCCCACATTAAGGCTCGCTTCCTTGCCACAGAGTATGGTGAGGAAATGCACGCCTTTGGGGTTTCCTACAGTCGTATGTTTGAACCCGGTCGTAGCTGGATTGATCCCTATGAGCAAGTATGGGCCAACGAGGCGGAGATTGCAGCCTACGTTGAAGCCTACAACCAATTTGAAAGGAGCGTATGATGCGTATCACTAAACTTTGGCGGCAGTTTGCCCTGTGGTTGCAGTACCGGGGCCAAAACTCTACCATCACTCACATCACCGTCCTGGTGCTGTTTGTGTTTCTGGTCACTGGCCTGAATCAGTGGGTAGGCCTGGCTCTTGTAGCCTGCCTGGTTTTCGCTGCCCACTGGAGTGTCAATACCGAAGAGTGGTCTAACCAAGGTCCTCGCTACAGTTACCTGGAAGCAAAGATTGAGGTGCTGGACGGCATGTACGAGGTTCTGATTGGTAAGGAGCGCATGTATGCTTGCTACTATAACGGCATTTGGTACAAGCCTGATCCGCTTCCGCAAGAAGCCCTTATCAATTCCATTGAGGGTGAGCCCTACTCCAGCGAACCTTTGCAGTGGAAGCCCGTCACAATCTACGTTGCATAAACATGAAACACATTAAACAAGCAATCCAAAATCTGCGCTCTCAACCCCAGCGTCAGTTTAGCTCCGGCGAAGTTGCCAAGCTGCTGGAACAACTGGAAGCCGAAACCCACTCGGAACTGGCGCGCGAGTGGCGTCAACTTTCGGCCACCAACCGCCTTCACCATCCTGGCGTTACTGACAAGCGCCGCCGCTACTTTTACGTGCCGGTAGCCACGATTCGTAGCTTTCTGGAATCTTTGAAATGAGCCATCAGATAATCTACCTGGATATTGATGGGGTGGTAGTTACGCAAAGTAGCATAACTGCTATCGGTCAGGCGCTACCAGAGAATCCGTTTACGTGGCACCTATTCGATCCGACGGCTACCCTACTGCTGCGTAAACTGTCAATGATTTTCAACCCTCAGTTCGTTCTGGCCTCTGAATGGGAGGGCGCTGTAAATCTGGAGCAACTGTCTATTGTTCTCGGCATTCCTCTGGTCGGTGCCTGCTCTGAACTGCGCGGCAGGACAATGTCACAGCGCATTGCCATGCATCAAGTCAATTGTGATCACGATGAATATGTTATTGTGAATGATCTTGGACCTAGCAATTGGAGTATGGATCAACAGCCGCACCTGGTTCAAACTTCAATGGGGTCTGGCTTTACCGCGGATCACTATCATCAGGTGTGTCGCCTGCTAGGTTTAAGGAGAGCCTTAAATGTACCCCTCACTCCCTAAGCAATTCCAGTCTGGCAACAATGTTCCCGTGACCCGTGCCGCCTTGACTATTGAGGAGTTACATGCCTATGCAGAGGCTACGGTTCGGTTGCGGAATATCACTCCGTACGCTCTTAGGGTTCTTACCAAGATTTATGATCTCTTTGGTACGCGTGTCATTACCGTCCAAGAGTTCATTCAGTGCATGCCCTCTGGCAAGAAATTTCCCCTGACTTATACTCGGCATTTGGTCGACAAGGGGTTCCTGCTTCGTACAAAAATAAAGAAGGATAGAACGGCTTACCTGCTAACGGACTTAGGTCTTAGCACCGTGCTGTTTGCCAAGGAGCACAACCATGGAGTGTAGCCTATTTATTGGTGTACCTGTGCGAGAAAAGCCTTACCTGGTTGGTGGCTACACGCTGGACTCCTTGGTTATTTACCGCGGTGTCAATCAGACTGCAAGTGTTAAGGGCCTTGTATCAGGTCGTTCTATGCTGCCGCCTTTGGTGCCCTGCACTCCCAAAAATGCTCTCCAGCACTTGGGCAAGGGGGCACTCATTTGCCATGATGCCGATCAAAAGGTGTACTCGTGGTATAGTGAGGATATGCTACTGGCTAGCTATAACGGCTACCTGAAACAGGTTTCACCAGAGTCCGTGAAGTCCGCCGTTGAGGGTAGTGAAGACCTGCTTCGGACGTGGTTCCTTGAGCAGGTGATAACCGACGATTGCTGGCGCAATGAAGCTGATGGTACAATGGCCGACTTTGTGACACTGCTACGCTACAATAAGCGTAGCTCCGGAATGGCGTGCGATTGCGTGGCACTGAGCACTTCGTCGTTGATGCCGATCTCTGAAAGACTAGGCTTGATAGCCTCCGTACCTTCCATACCAGAAGTGCTTAATGAGGTTCAGCAGGCTCATTCCCGGGTACTGCGATCCTTGTACATACCAGATGTAGATGGCGAACCATGAAAACCGCAGAGCAAAAACGCTACGAGGCTTGGTATCGTAATCACGGCCGATTCCTGTTTGAAAATGTGGAGCGCTACAATAAGCTTGCTAGTGTTGGCTTGCGTTTTGATCCCGATACTGGCTTGTGGGGTTCCATCCAGGCTCTTTTGCGCCAGCTTGACAACTTGCCATTCCACAGTATTCACATTAATCAGCCCGATTATCAATCCGCAATGACGCATTCCGTGGGCAGGGTGCGGGCTCTATTGTTTAATGTCAAGCCAAGGTCAGAAGTGCTTTACAGCCCACACGTCGTGACCCTGATACCGCTCCCAAACGTAGCTGGTCAGTCTTGGTATACTGACGCACCCGTAAACTATGAGGAGTACAAATGCACGTACAAGGCAATCACCTTTTAATACCCTTTCAGTTCTCCAATTATCCGCGGTACATTACTCGTTTGATCGAGGAACGTATTGGTGGCTTTTTTGGTGATTGGTATCCCTCGTTTGGTCCAGGCGTTAATGAATACAGAGCACGGGATGCCGTCATTGAGCTTGTTCGTGGTTTGGGTCGCGCTGGCATCTGCACCAATCCAAGCATAGAGTTGGAGTTAGTTGCTGGCCCAACTATTCCATACAACAATGCTACGTTGCGTCGTATGCGACGACTGCAAATGACCCTGCGTGAACCCTACGTCCATAACATTGCTGACGGCATTAAGGAATATCGCCGTCGCGTATTGGAGTCTATCAATGCACACCCGAGTGAAACGCGACCCTACACACTGGCGTATAATCTGGACCACAAATTGCCCGCGACGCTTGGTCAAAATTTGTACTGGCCCGGAGCTTGAAATCCTCCTTCTACAGCAGGCATGCGCAGCCGCCAAGGAACGGCACCGGGTCCTAAAACCAGGAAGCTTCAAGTGAAGCCGTGGCGGGAGCTAAAGCGAGGCTGGGTAACCTATGAGGAGTTAATAATGAGCAGTGGATACATTTACGGCCAGCCAGAACCCACGCAAGAATGCCCCTATTGCAAGACCGAATGCTTTGCAGATTTTTGCGATATTGGCGTGGGTATGACTCAATGTGGTCCATATCATTGTGATCGCTGTGGCGCATCACAGATTGGGCCTTACGATAAGGAGCGTAAACTCTCACCAAGAGAACAGCAGTGCGGTTGGTATGGCCCGAATAGCGAACCAGGGTCTAGCGCCAATGTGATTCACGGCACGCATGTTAGCGTGGACGTCATGTCCTCCTTCTATCGTTTTCGTTTTGCGGGTGTTGATACTTCCAACATTGATGTGAAAACTTGGTTTGAGAATTTACGCAAGCCAATCAAACCAAACAAGCCCGTCACCCACAAGCAACATTGGACCCTTCTATAATGGCACAATTTCTGTTCCACGTTACCAAGGCAAACAAGAACCAGGTTATTGATGAAGGCACCATCATTGGTACTCCTACTGTCAGCCTGGTATCAGTGATAGCATCGACCTACAAGCGTGCGCTAGAGTTCATTAATGTTTCCCTGAGCGACACCCAAATTGTTGGTATTCGCTTGGTGAACGCTGAAATGGATAGCCCGTATACACTTACGATAAAGTATAGCCCTAGCGGCGGTGATCCCAGACAAGTAGCTTTTATGGAGCCGCAGATTATGCCCGCTACGCTGTTTGCGGAAGCGGCACTACAGTGGACCCAACTGCTCAAGAGCCAAGGACACACCAACATTGAAATAGGTATGAAATGATGCAATTCATATTCTTGGTCCAGTGGACCAGCGAAGTGACGGTTGGCAACATTGTCTCACGCATGCCTTACAGTACCTTGATTAATATTCAGGAAGCTTCCGCCCTAAAGGCAAGTAGCCATGTACGTCAGGGGTTGGAATCAAGATATGATGTGAGGAACGTGGTAATAACCCTAATCAACGTCATTACTCCCACGCCACACAAGTTCCGTATCAAGGGCTGCCTGCCTGGAGGCAAAACAGTAAATTATGAAAAAGAGGCACTAAGCTCCGCTGATGCGATTGATGCATTGCGCAAGGAGCTTCTGCAAGCCCTTGGCGAAGAGGCTCGAACCATATTCCTTGAGGTAGATATATGAAGACCTTTGTATTCTTTGCTACTTGGCGTAACAGCCGACTCCTGCAAAGCCCTGCAGACCACAATGGTCACAGCACTCAGGTGCACATGACGGAGGCAGGCTCGTCATTCCTGACTGTACCTGCAGACAACATAAAGGAGGCGCGTTTACGTGCCTCCGCGACAGTAGGTGCCATTGATGTTGAAGCCAGGCAGGCCGTGGCCCTCCGACTGTGCAACATTTTTGCGGACGAGCCTACAAGCTTTCCCGTGCATATAACCTACAGCCTTGGTAGCTCCGTCTTTGATCAATGGGTGAATACGGCAGGCTACATGAGCCTTCAGGAAGCACTACGCAGCGCACGGGAATTCTTTGCTGATAAAGGGGTTTCTAACCTCATGGTAGAGTACCATGAATCTTAAACAAGCAAAGGCGCTATTCATCAAGGCGCAACATCAATATTATCACGATCCGGACGGCAAGGCTCTAATGTCCGACAAGGAGTTTGATCGGCTGGAGGCAAAGATTGCGGAGGTCGATCCTGACTGGCCTCCCCTACATACTACTGGTGGCAAGAAGCTGGACGCAACGTTGCCTGCCTACATGCCATCCCTAGCAAAGACGTACGATAAGGACTGGCTGCCCCCAACCAGCCTTATGCCGCACCTCATTTCGGCAAAGATTGATGGCTCCGCACTGCTGGTCGTCTATCGCAACCACAAACCCTATCGGCTCTACACTCGCGGTGACGGTGTGACCGGTGGGGACGTTTCGTTTATACTGCCATATCTCAACATTCCGAAGCACATTGGCAGGCCTTCCGCAATGTATCGTTGCGAAGCGACAATACCCCTGGACGTGTTCAAGCGTCGGTTTGCCGACCGATTTGCCAATCCGCGGGCTGCTGTTAATGGCCAGTTGAATCGCACCGCTGCGGAGTTGGTGCCTGCTATTCTAAAGGCCATGCATATTGTGGTGGTAGGAGTGTATGATACCACGATTGCAGCAGGCCTAAAGGAAGCGGCTACTGACGGCTTTACCGTGGTGCAACACACCATCGCAGCGCGTGGTTCACTCATGACGACGGACTACATGTTGGCACTAAAGGAAAAGTATGCCAACAATCCATACGAGACCGACGGCCTGGTGTACAGCACCGTCAAGGCGGAGCTAGCGTATGCGACGCCTGCTATACCGAAGCACATGCGGGCATTCAAGGCAAACGCCAAGCCAGTGCTGTCCAAGGTGCGAGACATTATCTGGCAGGTGTCTGGCTATGGCCGCTGGACTCCGAAAGTGCTCATTGATCCTGTAGTGATTAATGGCACAACCGTCAAGCATGCCACGCTCCACAACACCAAGTGGATGATGGATCGCAAGATTGGCAAGGGCTCAATCATTGAAATCTTGAAGGCAGGCGAAGTGATTCCTAAGGTGGTTGGCATTGTCAAGCCTGGCAAGCTGGTGATGCCTCCTGGGTCGTCGTATTGGAAAGGCGTGCATCTGTACAAGGAGCAGGCGCAGACGCCCGAAGTGCTGGCTCTTACCATACTGCGCGAACTGCGTGGCTATGGCATTGAGGAGATTGCAACCTCCTCTATCCTCAAGGCTATTGAGGAAGGCGCTACCTCGTTCCTTGACTTGTATCAGATGCCGGTAGCAGACCTGATGCATGCATTCGGCAAGGCCAAGGGTGCAAAGTTCCATGTGCAACGTCAACGCCTACGCATCACACCTGCACAGTGGATTGCATCTAGTCCTGCTTACGGTGAGGGTGTGGCACTAAAGAAGGCCCAAATCCTTCTGGCAGAGACTACCCTAAAGTACCTGGTCAGCGGTGATGTTCACGCATTGCGCATCAAGCAGGTTGGTCCGGCACTAAAAGATATTCTGGCCGACCGCCAGACAGAAGCCAGGAAGCTTCTACAGACATACCTGAAAGCTGGTATCGAGTTTGTCAAGCCGCAGGCCAGAGCCAAAGCATCCTCGACTTTGGAAGGCAACAACTTTGCATTCACTGGTTACAGGGACAAGGCACAGGAACAGTACATCCTTGATAACGGCGGCTCGATAGTTAGCTCCTCGTCCAAGGCCTTGAATGTTCTCTTCTTTAACCCTGATGGAAAGTTTTTGGCTAAGGTTGACAAGGCACGCGCTGCAGGTGTGCAATGCATTGAGCGCCAAAACTTCCAGTCCTTTGTTGGAGCCTGACATGGCAACAATGAAACACTGGTACTTGTGTACCATACACAATATCGTCTGGCACTGCCCTCCCAATACCAAACCACGCTTTCTGACTCGGCAGGGAAACTTGGCTTTTCAAGGAAGCCCAGAAGCACCTCACTACTTTGAAGCCACCAATCACACTTATGATCCGGTCAAGGAGGCTAACACGGAGGTGTACTACTGGGTTATGGCGCAGCGCGACCGAGGCCGTAAACTCCATTATGTGTACCAGAAGCCGGACGCTGTTGCGCACTTCCGCTTTTCCCACATGATTGCTTTAAGACCTCTGAGCAGCCTAAGCTTCTTTGGTCGTTTGACTTTTCCAAAGAAGGACAGATGGTGAAACTACGATACGAACACTGGTATGCGAAGGCTCATGGGTTGGCTTACAGCGTCTGGTATATTGAGCCTGGCTACGAGCCAATGTTTATCTCAATTGATTGTGGGTTCCCTCATCTTCCGCGTGGGCAGTCTGGCTGGACTCCATACTTTTATTCCAAACCCAGTAATGCAATAAAGCATATTGATCACATTCTCGAACAAAATCCCGCCTTGGGCTGGCGGCGTTATCGCCCGGAGCCTGTGACCATGTACCCAACCACCGAGGCCTTTGACTTTACGGACGAGTACGAAAGCTTGGCTCGCCCCGAAACTGTCAGGGAGTGTGTGATCCGTGTCACTACACGCTTCTGGAGAAAGCTCACCAAATGCCGCTTCGACTAGCCCACTCTACCGATTACAAGTTTCGCGCGCCAGCCTTTAGCGCGGCAGAGCGTATACGTAGTACCAAGCAGGCAGCCCACAGTAACTCGGGGCTTGGTTTCTACTGTACCCCTCGTGATCACAAGACGGCAGCTTCCTACGGCAAGTACCTCTACACGTTTGAGGTTAATGTTGAGCCGGTGGTATTGCCGCTGAGCTGGTTTGTTGACAAGTCTCACGTAAACACACCAGCAGCCTGGGCCTTGTACCGAGAAACCTTTGTCACCCTTGGTATTCCGCTATTAGCGATACAGGAGCACAATGGTGATTGCGTCGTTCATATTGTCACTGATCTATCCATTATCACAGACTGGAGATTAGCATGAAAGTAACCGTCAATAACCTTGAAAGGGCAACGCGCCAACAGACTTTCAATACCGTAGCTTCCCATTTGCTGCGTCAGGGTGAGAAGGCTATCAAGGATGGCTCGGCTCGTTATCACGAAGGCGGTAACAGGTGCGCCCTTGGTTGCTTGATACCAAAGAGCAAGTACAGTCCAAAAATGGAAGGTATGGGATGGTCTGATGTTTGCCATCAATTCGGCTTCCCTGACAAATACAAAATACTATTAAGCGATCTTCAAGCCGTACACGACGGTTTGGATCCGATTGGTTGGGAATATAATTTACGCAAAGTGGCACATGCTCATGGTCTCGACTTTGTAGTGCGGGGCTACACAAAGGAGCTATATTCCATTACGTGGATGGAGTACAAGCGTATTGTCGCGTCTCGGTTTCGTCTTGAGGGCTTGGTCGGCATCAAGGGTGCACATCGTATGCAGCATGTGTTGCCGTCCTTAATGTCACTATTACAAACCCAGCTTGCTTGCGGTGCATGGACTTACGAGGCATTGGAGAATCAGTGGTTGACTAAAAACGGTGTGCCAATCGAAAGCCAAACCGAGGATGCTGTTGCCCAGTGGCGTTTCGATCTGGTTCAGCGGCTCGCTGCTCAATATGAGCGCGTAAACCGTGTCAAAATAGTTTCATCCTATAAGAAGGCGGACCGTGCTGCAGCCTAAGACGACCACCTACGTTAATGCGCTACAGTATGTACCACGCACAAATTGCGCCAAGCATTGCAGCGCAGGGTATAAGAGACGCGTCCAGAAAAAGTGGAACAAGCTCTCCCGGAAAGGACACAATCCTAGCTTCTACTCGACAACCAGGCGTATACTCGTCGCGCTGCCGTCACGCTTGATAGCTACCCTGCAATCCTTATCTGCTAATTACAATTAGTAATCATGGGCGGAGAATTTCATGCATCTTGGCCGTGAATTCTATAGGATACAACCGTGACCGTCCCCTCATCAGTGCGTTGGTTTACCTTAACCCTAATGTTAGTGGTGATAATGTTGCCACCAAATGTTGGGGCCGCGTTGCTGCTAGTTCTGTCCGCACTTATTGTGGAACTGAAAAAGCAACAACTGTGTTTCCTCCTGGCTAATAGCAGACTCTTCCATCACGTGTGGGTCTGCATTACCCTTTTTCTTCGGATACTTATTGTATGCGCTCTCATCCTCAGAATAGTTGGCTACCTGGACTCCTGACCATCAGTCTACCTATTCAGTTCGGGGCTGCGGTCCTGCGTGTGGACACCGTATCATTTGTGCTAGCCTTGCTAGGATTCGCCTTCCTGTACATCCTGCGCGAAGATGCGTACTCCAGGCAGCGGCCTTTTCACCACCCTATGCTGCTAACGTTCTTCCTTCTGGTTATTAACATTGCCAACCTCGCTACTATATGGTTCCGATGGACTCAACTATCCACCTCCTTCTAAAGCAAGCCCGCCTGGCTAGCACCTGCAGCAATGCATTGCGTCGCCAGGTTGGCGCTGCGCTTGCCAGCCCCGAAGGCTACATTTACGGTACGGGCTACAACCACGTCCCTCAACACATTGCTGCCACCAAGGGCGGTTGCTGCGAATACCGCAAGGGGCAGGATTTGGTGACGCACGATTATGTGCTCCACGCAGAACGTGTTGCCATTGGCAATGCGCTAGCAACCAATGTGTTTCCTGTTGAACGCTCCGTTCTTGTTATTACTGACAGCCCGTGCGAATCGTGCATGTCTTGGATTTCGCACCTGCGCATAGGACTGGTTCTATATGATGCAGAATACCGCATCTGCGACCACTTGAAAGAGCACACCAATGTCTTCCAGTGCTGGAACCCAAAGGCTGCAATCGCGCTTCAACAATTGGCAGAGCTACCGCTTGCGTTTGGCTGGAAGCGGGCACCGTGATTGCGATCCGTCAGTAGCTATCCTCATCCGTCGTCAGTTGATTCGGACAGAGCCTAGCCTGGTGATAACAGGAATGGCGGATGGCTTTGACACCTTGCTGGCTATCGAGGCTCGCCGTTTAGGACTCCCATTGTACTGCGCACAACCCTTTGTTAGCAAGCAGTGGGAGTCCAAGTTTTGGTTAGGCATGGTGAGCTATGCAGTTGGACATGACGTGCTGTATTCACAGTACACCGACTATGCATTGTTGCGTCGTAACACCTTCATGATACAAAACTGCACCAGAGCTCTGGTGTACTTGTGCAAGAAACCTTCCGGAACTTTCCATGCAGTAAATGAGTGTAAACGGCTACACAAGCCATACACCAACATTGGGAGTTTGTCATGCTAATCCGCGTATCGGAGACTAAAGCCTTTTCGGTATCTGGCGTCACCATTGATGGTGTGCGCTACATTTCCATTCGCCAAATGTATGCTACCCAGCGTGACCCCGAATACAAGCCCTCAAAGAAGGGCATCACCGTAACCATTGAGGAGTTTCGCCGTATTGTAAGAGCCGCCAAGGCGGTTGTTAGCAAAGGCAAATTCCCCGAGTTGTAATCCATTGGCCCTACGGGGCCATTTTTCGTTTCTAGCCTGGAAACTCTTTATGCCTGTGCCCATGAAAGCGCGAGTAAAACTGGATACAAAGAATGAGCTCCGCGTGGAGCACATTGACGACCACATTAACATTCGCCATTTCCATAAGCCTCAACCGAACATCCACATTGCTGGTAGCGGAGTAATAGTTACCATTAAGGAAGCTCAACGTTTGCATGAAGCCCTAGGACACGTTCTGGGCTCAATTTCATGACATTCGCCAAATGGTGTAATTAGGAGTATTCATGAAGTCCATTCCCCTACTGCGGGTATTGTACGCCATTGCCATTGACCTTGCGGAGAATGGCACCAGCGGCAAAGACCCCGAAATATCCCGCATTCTCCCAGAGGCGTACAAGGCTCTGGATGCCAAGACCCAGAAGCTCCTCAACCCTGAACTGAAAGACTTGGTATCAGCCATTGTCAAGGGTAAGGAGCGTGAGGAACTGATAGTCGATCTGGGGCATGCCCTTGCTGCAGAGATTGGTGTATTCAACAATGACCCCGACTACAACCGTCAGGACATTGAGATTATCAAGGCTGCCGGTCTGTTCTACCGCAATGACAGTGATCCTGCTTATCGCAAGTTGATCCGCTTTGCTGGTATCGTCGGTGACAGTTGGGTGTCCAAGTCCCTCAATCAGGGCCATGCTACACAGGACGACAAAGAGCTACGCAAGATTGTCAAGCGCCTGGTTGCGAGGGACGACAATAAGCTCACCATTGAGGAGACGGCTGACGTCCGCCTCAAGAAGCCCGAACTCTACAAAGAATACCTGCGTCTCCGTCGTGAGTACATGCAAGTGTTCAAGGATGCATTGGCCCACGTGGTTCGTGAAAGCGGACAACCTCGTGTTCCGATGCAAGATGTGTACGACTACTTCCAAGACCAGGGTATTGAGCACTCGCTCCCCACCGGCTTCACCGGTATGGTCGATGACATTGGCAGGTTCTACACCAATGATGGAATGCTGATTGAGGGCGTGCCAAACTCGCACTCCTTCCCGACCATCAAGATGAATCCCAAGTTTGGCAAGAAGGGTGCGGACAACTGGTTCTTTGTGGCTTTGCGGCCAGATGGTACTACCGGGCCTTACTTCTATACCCAAGAGTTTAAGAAGGAACGGGCAAGCGCCAAGTTTGAGAAGGCCGGTGCGCTTGGTGAGAAGCTGGACCAGATACGGCGCAAGTGGTTTGCCAAAGTCAAGACCTTCAATCCAGAAGACGTTAACAGTGTTGCCGCCGTCGTGCTGGAACTGCTGTATGCATTCTCTGCTCGTATCGGTAGCTTGGGCAACAAGGCAGACAATCAGCCCACGTACGGTATCTCGACTCTGCTGACCAAGCATGCCAAGATTCGCCCGAACGGTGACATTCTGCTCTCCTACAAGGGCAAGGATGGCGTCAACACCAAACATGTGGTGTCAGCGAGCGATCCTGAAATGCGCTACGTTAACAAGGCGCTGCACGAGTTGATCGACGGCAAGGACCCGAATCATCGCATCTTTACCGTTATCAAGGGTGACTATGACATTCCCTTGTCGCCTGCTGCGGTCAATGCCTTCTTCCGTTCTGCTGGTGCACCCGCAGGCGTGACAGTCCACAAGCTGCGTACCGCCAAGGGCACTGCGCTGTTCAAGGAAGCCTTGGAAAAGGAAATGGCAAAGAAGGACTTGCCAACCACGGACAAGGCTGCCATGGACCTGCTCAAGAAGATGGCGCTCAATGTGGGTAAGGCGCTCAACCATGTGCGACGTTCTGCGGATGGCGCTCAAACCATAACACCGTCTACGGCGTTGCAAAGTTACATTGATCCGACCGCACAGCGCGAATACTTTGATACGCTGGGTTTGCGCGTGCCAAAGTATCTGGAAAAGTTTAAGGACTGAAATGCTACGCTCCATCATGGACGACATTGCAGTTCCTAAGGGCTGGCAGTATCGGGTGTACGAGGCCTCTGTGGTATTGAGCCGCAACCACAAGCCTCCTGCACTCAAAGTCACCAGGGACTATAAAGTCATTGTGGATATAGGTTGGCCCCAGGTCAAGAGCTATTCCATTCAGTGCGCTACCAGCCCTGAATTGCGGCTTCACATTCTCGCGTTCCTAGGAGGGGCAGATGCCAGTCATTGGGCGCAGCAACAATCGAATTCTTCCGCCCAACAGTAGGGCTGCCGACGTTGCTAGTAAGGCAATGGAGGAAATCACTCCTGTACAGCAGACCAAGACCATGAATGCCTTTCGCGTTCAAGGTGCTCCTGGTGTGCTGTATTCGCGCTTGTGTCAGGGCCAGTCCTGCACCTGCGTAGCTACTCGCAAGCAACTTGGTGGTCGCTTGGGCTTGGATGGCAAAGCCAGCGAGGGTCAGATTACCGAGATTCTTACAGGCTCCCGTTCTGAAACCACCACGCTAGGCGAACGCCACCCACTATCTATTACCAGCCCTAATGCGGGAAACAAGCATTTGGGTATCAATGAAACCCACGTCAACACCGACGGCGTTACCATTCCCCTGTTTCGACAGGAGAGTGTAAAAGACGACGGCCCTAAACGCCAAGACACTCTGGATCAATTGTTTGAGGACTTTGATCTTGGTGCAACTGGCTTTACGGACGTGGCGTGTCCCGTGTGCTTTGGCTCTGGCTATGTCGGCGGCTATGCACCATTGTCTGCCTTCCGCAAGGTGCTGGCGGTTAATGACCCCGACGTGTCGATGGATGTTGGCGGCCACATTGACTTGCAAGCCCGTCCTTGGTCAGCACTATGCAACCAAGTGGACTTTGATCTATTCATTCCTCGCGGTGCGATTGGTATTGACGCCTTCCGCATGTGGAATGGTCAGTCTGTGGCGCGTGGCATAGTATTCATTGACGGACGACGGGCAGACTACCAGCGCGTTATGGACAATCGTGGCCGCAAGGTCAAGGTGCGTATCGTCTTTTCAGAGCCGACAGTGTGGACACACTTTGAGATTCAACTACCGTTGTCCTCAGAGTCGCTCTACTTTGAGCTTCCTCGTCTGTCTCACTCTGGCGATCTGACAAGGCTGGACCCAACTCAGCCGTTTCAGATAATCCTCAGTCCAAACATTCCTGAAATCAATCGTCAGGACGTGATTGTGGAGAGCAAGCTTGGTATGGCTCTGGTGGTTGGCGAAGTCACCCCATGGACCACACGTAGTCGAATGAACCTTGGATTTGAAGTCCAGGTGCGTGTGGCTCAGGAGTACGAGCTATTCAAGCAACTCCCCGTACGTGGGCGCGTTCCAACAAAGAATCAATCCACTGTTGGTGTTCACGATAACCAACGTGGCAACTATAGGACCTAATCATGGCCGTTCAAATTCCGCAATTCCGCTACCTCTCGGAGTACAAGGCTGCTGTCGATGAGGTGCGAAAAGAAGTGAAGGACTTGATTTCCTTCCTCGCACAGCAAAAGAAACTCCTCGCTGGCTTTGCGTCAATGGCTCCCTTGCCGCTGACTGCAGCCACCTTCAATCTCCGGGCACCGTCGAAAGATTTGCCAGCCGCCAAGCGCAAGGCCTTGAATCAGAAGGTTAGCGAGGACCTGGTACATATCGAGATTCCCAACAAGAATGCTCTGGAGCAAAAGTATGACTTGTTGGAGCGTCTGCATGAGCAGTTCCGCCTGCTCGAATCCATGGATGCCCAAGTCAAGGTTCGCTTCAAGGGCAATCAAAGTGAGAAATTCAGGGACGAGCTTACGGAGCTAAAGAGCAAGGTGCAACGTGCTCTCCGTGAGACATTCCAGTTCCTGAACGAACTGGCAGAGCATCACGTTCCCAAGAGCTTCCAGAAATACATGGATGCCGTCAGTGCCGAAATTGACGAGCACCTGCTGTTTCAGAAGAGCACGACCTTCCTGTATTTGAGCGTATTCAAGGGATCGCTGGTCTTCACCTTCTACAAGATGATGGAGCAAGTGATCAATGAAGACGGCATGATCACGCCAACCTTGTATGTTGGTGTGCAGTGGGTCGTTGGCGCTCCGGAAGTGTCGCCCGCTACCATGGTGTATCTCAATTACGAGTACGAGACGCCCAATTCGTTGCTCACTCAGGGTGGCGGTGTTGACGTGACCAGTGCGTACTCTGCAGTCAAGGCCGTGGCTACCTTGCTTAACGTGGAGCAGTTTGCCTCGGAGCTTGGCGTCGTTCCCTTGAGCTTGGCCTTCCTGCGCGATCCCAAGCTCATTGACAAGTCCCTGTTCCAGTCACGGGATCTGATCGAAAGCATTGGGGTAGAACCCAACGAGTTGGTGTTCAAGATTAACAAGTCCGTCAGCAAGGAGCTCTACCCAGAGTTGTCCAAGCAACTGTACATTGACGTCCAACAACTGCTGCAAAAGAAACGCGGTTCGCGTCTGCGTATGAGCCCCGACGCCAACAAGCGCCAAATCACTTTTACCCGTGTCAATCTGGCGGGTCCGGAAGAGATTACCATACAGGACGCAGAGTACATGATGGAGCGCTTTGGCATCAACACCAGCCAACTGCGCAAGATTGTCCAAATCCTCAATTCCAACCCGGGGCTGTAAAATGAGCGCACTCCATACTGCTGACAAGATTCAAGCCATCATCACCAAGAACCTGGCTATCGACACTACGGTTGAGGAAGCTGATGATCTGGGTGTGGTGATACGTATGCCGCATCCAGTTCCGCTACTGTCCTTCGCCAATGCGCTGCAGAAGGGCGGCAAGCCAATGATGCAAAAGCCTGGCAAGACCAAGCTCAACAAGAACCCAGTCATTTATGCACTGGTGCCCGCGCTCAACACCGAACTCCTGCTCGTGCTCGACGACAAGGCCAACGTCCTGATTGTCAGCGTAAAGTGAGGTATCGTGAAACAGCAAACCTTTGTACTATTCAAAACGCCTACCGAGGACCTGTTCTACACTGTGGACGTGTCACGGTATCTGCTGCCAAACGAAACCCTACAATCTCTAACTGTTGCTGATCCTTACCCGGCAGGTCTAACGATTGTAGCTAATGGCGTTACCCTGCATCTGATTGGTGGTGTCAATGGCCGTTCCTACGGCGCAAACGTCACCATCGTAACTAGCAACAATCGCACCGTAGTGGTGCTGCTGGCAGTAACGGTGCAAGCTGCTAGCCTCCATCCCTTTGTAAAGCAGGACGCGGCCTCGTTTGTTGATCTGGTGGACGAGGTGCAGGCAGGCAATGCTGCAATAGGCGTCGCGGTGTTTACCTTTGAGGGCGCAGTAACTAATGGAGCCGTTGTCTGGGACTTGATTGACCAGGACGGCTCCATTCTGGCTAGTGGCAATGCCATTAATCTGTCTATCATTGACGGCATTAATGCTCAGATGGTGCGGGCTCGCTGCGTCATTAACGTGCCCTCAGACACGCCACCCTCGATGGAAGGTCAAAAGTATCAGATTCGCTACCGCGGTAAGTTCCAGATTGGCGAAGAAACTGTCCATCAGACGGTTGCCGAAGCACTACGCGTCATTGGCCTGACCACCGTGCCTTTGGGTACGCAAGACGTGGTAGAGATTCAGGGTCGTCCTACTGCTCTTACCATGGTCACTTCGGACCTTTATCAGCACATCAGTCTGGACATTCAAGCCAATAATAAGTCCATCAGCGCCCCTCTAGTCATTACCGACTTTGAGCGCACGTCGGATGGTTATGCGTGGACTGGTCGTCTACAGACCGCATCAATACCAGTAACGCTGGAACCCTACATTGCATTGTGGACATACTATAATGACGTGTACCAGACGTATACGGAGAATGGCAAACTGTTTATTGTCAATGCTTCGATACTGGATGCCGTTAGTGACGTGCTGGCCCGCATCAATAAGGCGCGCGCCACTTTGTACGGCACACCAGACATGCTATTCCCATTCCCGGTAGTCTTGACGTGGCTGCGCCGTGGAGCGGACTACTTTAATGGTATGGGTGGGCATTTTACCTCGTTCACCTTTACCAATGCCAAAGGTCTGGTAAGAGAGTACTGGCTCCAGTGCGCAGAAATGTTTGCTCTGGAAAGCCAGGAGCTTGCAGAGGCAGAAAAGGCATTCAACTACTCTGGCCCTAACGTTAGCCTGGACGTTGATCGTACCGCTGGTTACGGCGCAGCAGCAGACAAGATTCGGGCTCGCCTGGACCAAGACTTGGCGCGAGTCAAGGGCCGTATGGTCACGCTAGGTAACACTGGAGGTGATGGCTCTGAGGACATTTCCAAACTCCGTGCTGGTGCCGCTGGCGCAGTCGGTGTCTACATTAGCCCGGCCTCCATGTGGCAAGGCTTTTACAAAGGATACCCGCGATGAAATTTACCTTGGCTCAGAATACGCCATGGATACGCACCAACAATATGGCAGAGTTATTGTCCTACATGAAGGAAGGCGTAAACGCAAACCCGCCTTTCATCCATCTGGACAATAGCGAACAGACTAATGCCTTTAAGCAGACCTTGGATAAGGCACACTCCTTTACGATTGATGTGGACAGCCAAGATCGTAAGGTCATTGACTTTTATGACACGCCTAGCGGTATGGGTATCAGCGTGGCTTCGGACTGGTGGCCCAAGTGCATGACGCAGCAGCTACCGAAAGCTCTGCTAAACATGCTTCGCGGCCCCAATTCCCCAGTCCGTGGCCTATCTCACTCGCAGTCGGCACTGACGAAAGCCTTGCAGAGCTATCCGCTAACCGACGTTACCTGCCACACCTTAGATAATGGCAGCGTGACCTACACCCTATATTTTGATGTGGCGGAACACGAAGCCATGGAACTAGCCTATATGTGCGATCCTCAAGTAGTTTCCCTGACAGCCTCCGTGGCTCAAGCAATTCAACTCCGTGCTGGTTCGGAAACTGGCCGTGGCGCTGGTGCCCTGATTGTGAACGGTGACAAGTTTCTTGTTGCTCGACGTACCGAAGGCGGTGACTGGCCTCACCTGTGGTGCTGCTTTGGCGGTGGCGTCGAAAAGGGCGAGTCCCTGGTAGAAGGCCTACGCCGTGAATTGATGGAGGAAGCGGGCTATGTTGGCCCCATGGATCTTCATCCAATGTACAAGCACAAGAATGGTAATTTTACCTATTACAACTTTCTTGGCGAAGCACCCGAAATGTTTGCACCCGTGCTGAATGACGAGCATGATGCCTACAAGTGGTGCTCCTACAATGAGCTAATGGCTCTGCGATTGCTGCCCGCATTCCGTGTGGCATTACTGAGTCCTCGCTTCCAGAAATTCTTTAAGGCACACCTATAACGTGGCATATATCCGGCGTCTAAGCAACGGAGTGTCGCGTATTCGTAGCACCTATAAGGATGCGTATCCAGGCTTTTCTAGCTGGTACGCCCTGGCAGACTTTGTGCGCAACAGGGACAACCACACCTGCCGCTGGTGCAAGAAACCAGGCTCAGAGGTTCATCACATTGTTCCTCTGTCGCGGGGCGGGACTAATCATCCAGCAAATCTAGCCTGCATCTGCAAAGTGTGCCACGATAAGCGCCCTTATCACTCCCACATGAATCGTAAACCAAAACAGCAGGACCCATTCTAATGAGCAAGTATCAACGCATTATTGAATGCCTACTGGAGCACAATCCAGAGCCGACCGACAAACAGTTCCACGCATTGGCCGATGCGATCAATGTGGATCACCAGGAGCTGGAAGCGGTCGCCTACAAGATGTTGGGACGACGTCTGGGCGTCAGCGCTGGAATGTCGATTCACGACGAAACCTTGAGCGGTCTAACAAACGAGGCAGAGACGCCGTATTATGTCCTTACCGTCAATGACGGTAGCAAGGATAGCACGCCCATCGAGCAGCTTCATGAAGCCCTGGATCGGGACGGCGATTGCGAGCCCTATAATCAGCAACCCCTGATCGACGACGGCCCCACAATCCCATTACTGGGTACGGTTCTCAATCGGGTGGAAGCCGCCATTGCTCGAAATAGCAACGGTATCAATAAGGTTCGCCGCTTGCTCAAGGAACATGGCATTACTGGTGTTAGCTACCACGAGCCGTGCCATCTGTCCTACAAGCCAAAGAATTTTGATTCGGAACTGCAGGACATTCTAAAGGCGCTGTCGGAGTATAGCATTAGAGTAAATAGTCCAGACATTATCAAGCAGCGCAACTTTGCTATTAAGGGCAAGGGCGGCCTGGTAGTGCAGCGTCTAGGAACTCACATCCGCATCTTCTTTAGCAAATGACCATAAAAGTCTTACGACTTGGGTTGGGTAGCCTCAGGAGCCCAACCTCAAGGATGCCAGAAGTCCTGAATCCGAGATTACAGAAACTATGGAGTCAAGCTGTTGACTCCGTCAAATCATCCCAACCCAGTCAGCGATGGAAGGAAGCACTGTCAGAGTACGTGCGCCTTGCAGCGAAGGCTGGGTTTTCGCCGTTCAATACGTCCCGTTCGCGTATAGTCATTGATCAGGTAACGTCCCAGTTTAGGCTGGACCGCATCAATCTAAAGCGGTTTGTGCGTGACACTTTGGTCTTTGATCACTTGACGTTGCGGCCTCGTCCAACTACCAAGATTGAGATTAACAATCGTGGCGGGTTTACCCTTAGGGTAGAGGCTCGTGTCAAAGTCCTGAACTCGGACTATGAGAGTTGGGCCGCTTCCAACTTCCGGTACGTACGTCGCGGCAAGCTGTATGAGCGGCAGCTATCGCCTACCATAACCGTTTATCTGCGCAATGAGGCATCCTTCATGTCCCAGCGCTGGTTCTTTGGTTACGTGATTTCGTGCGACCAGTATCCCGTACTCAATACTATTGATGAGACCACAATAGAGAATTTTATTCGTCAACGCATTTGGGACCCGGTGGCTAATGCCATCCGTAGTTATGGACAAATGGATTTCTAACCATGATTAACAATCTTCGACCGACAACGAATCTCAAGGTGCCTCACAACTTGATTCTCAATAATGAGGACAACAAGCGGGGCTTTCTCCACTTTTACAATGCCCTGTACAAAGACACGGCATCCCTCTTCTGGTTGCGTGCTGCATTCAGCGCTATTGACCCTGACGTGGCCTGGCTCCCGCACGTAGGCAAGGATCGCAAGGGTCTGCGGGAATTCTCTGCAGCATTGCAAAAGCAGATACCGTCCAACACGGTATTGATCTCCCGTCAGAATGAAGAGGAGCCCTTCTATAAGGTTGAAGTACCAATCTTTGGTGTGGCAATTGACGACCCCAGGGTTCGCAGCGAAATGATCGCGGGCCTCGTGCAGTATACCAACGGGGATGAGTATCAGGCCACCATGGATCGCATCAAGAAGGTTGTCACTACCTTGATGGAGAATCCGCAGTCAATCAGGTACGAGCCTAATGACGTGATTGCCAATGCCTGCCGCAACAACAAGGCCACCCATGATGCCATGGACACCTGCCTTATCTCAATGCGAGCGGAGATTGTTGGCGGCTACGCCTTGGTGTTCGCCACCCTCGCGGTAGAAAGCTTTGAGGCAGAGCAACTCACGGCCACCCCGTGGAACGCAATGCGGGACAGTCAGTTCTATCCAGTTATCCAGAATTGGGTGAAGGGCTTGTACGGCACCTGGCATGCTCCAGCACGCTCGTCCATACCCATTACGACGATTGCAAAGACGCTGCATCACGACAATGTGGAAGCTCGCGTCAATGAGAACAATCTGTCTCTGTCTGGCACCGGTGATCTGGCATTCATTCCTCGTACTCTGGATGCTGCGGTCGAGTATGATCGTCGCTACACGGCAGCGGGCCGACAGGAAGACGGCACCTTCACCTTGCGAGATACCCAATCGCATCTTCCTGCTGACATGCCAGTCCTGATTGACTGGCTGAATGCAAAGTATTCCTACACGTCAACCAGCGGCCATCTGGTCGTTAAGGACCTGAGTGGCTATCGCACCCCAACCGCCGCGCACATTTCTCGCATCCTGAAGGAGCGTGTGGACTTGCGCACGATGCGTAGCCTCGGTGCTCTGGGTGCAAACTATGGAGTCAAGTTTGCAGTCACCGAGGATGACACGGCAGGTCTGGACGAAGCGTTTGCTAGCGCACTCCAGCGTATCACCTCTGTGGACGAGTTGATAAAGCTAGCCCACGGCCACTTTGTGATTACGACCGGCATTGAGTGGGAAACCTGGGCTGACCTGGGTGGCGAATCCTATCGTCCCTACCAGGCCATCCATCGCTTCGTTGCTACCACCATGGCTTTGGTGCTGGAAGACCTGAGTAGTGCGTACACTCGCTATTCGATGTCGCACATGATGGATGCACTGATGCCATATGGCCTCCTCATTGCAAAGTATGCGCCCAAGGCTGGCGAACTGAGCATTGAGGACCGCAGAGAGCGTGCCGCCTACATCCAGCAGGGTGTGAGTGAGGCGTGGAACAAGACTGATGATCCGCTGCCGCTGATTAGCGATACGCTGGGTCAGATGCCCCACCAGAAGCGCGCACGCAATCTGCTGCGGGACTTTCCAGCAAACGCGGCACTAGCTATTCCTGCTGGCGGTGGCAAAACTCCGCTAATCGTTACTGACGTCCTCAAGTTTTTCAAGGCGCAGCGCGGCTTTCCATACTTGATCATGTGTCCCTCGCACTTGGTCGCACAGTACGTTTCGGAGATTGCCTACTTTACGGCAGGCCAGCTTAACGCAATCCCCATCAACACGACCACGCTGAACACCAACAGCCTGGACCGTGTCGGCAAGATGATCCAGAGTTGCCCCGCAAACACTGCCGTGATTGTGGACTACGATGTGACCTCGCGCATTCTGACGGACACCGTGGGCTACGGCACTGCGGAAACGCAAGTCTTCCACGTCATTGAATTCCTGCGTCAGTTCCGCTGGGGTTACGTGGCTATGGACGAGTGCTTTGTGGCTGGCACTTTGGTTGACACTCCTGACGGTCAGCGTGCCATTGAAACCATCAAGGTCGGTGATGTGGTGAACAATGCTGTTGGTACTGGCATTGTGGAGTTTGTGAACGTTAGCCGCACCAACAATCTGGTTAGCGTCAATGGCGTACAGTCCACGTGGTCGCACCCGTACTTTACACAGCGCGGCTGGGTTAAGGCAAGCGATCTGGTTATCGGTGATCTGCTCATTAGCACGAGGTTGGCTCATGCAATACGGTCTGGCAAAGTGTGCCAACTGCAAGGTAGTGTTCCTCAGGAAGTCCTCGCCAACGCAACGGTTTTGCGGAAAATCCTGCTCAGCGAAGTGGAGGATGGCGCAGCCTTCAATCAAGGCCAAGGTGCACAACCCGAAGACCTACGCAGCAATTGGGAAGGCGCAGAAGAGCAGCAAGCGGATGACGCACAAGAATCCCATGGTGAGCGCGGCGACACAAGCGAAGGTTTCGGACACGCTGCAAGCCATGAATCATCGGCCCAAGGTTCGGGGCGGCAACGGAGCGCCAACACCCAAGCCGGAGCTAATGCTGGCGGAGATGTTTCCGAAAGCCATACCTCAGTTTCCAGTCGGATTGGGTATGCGCAAGCCGGGTATGCCGACGCACTACAAACTGGACTTGGCCTTCCCGAATCTGATGCTCAACGTGGAAGCGGACGGCCCGTCACACGGAGCTCTGACGAGGCAAGCCTCCGACAAGTTGAGGGATCGTACGCTGGCGTCACTCGGGTGGACAGTATTGCGTTTCTCCAATCAGGAGATATTGACGAATCCGAGCAAGGTACGGAAGTCTATAATCTCCAAGTGTCGGGCCATCCGAGCTACTCTGTAAACGGCGTCTTGGTCCACAACTGCCATTATTTGAAGAATGACAGCAACCGCAGTGCTGCTGTTCTGTCCATGGTGGTTGACATTCCGTACAAGCGTCTGGCATCCGGCACGATGGCTGACGAATCCATGTCCGATCTGGCAATGCAGTTTGCAATGTTTGATCCGACGGTATTCGGCTCCCGTGAGGACTTCAATAACAAGTATGCTGACGAGACCCGTGGCGCTCGCGTGGTGTCGTGGAAGCCTGGTGCAGAACTGCAGGTCAATACCGCCGTAAAGGAAATGTGTGTATTCATTCGCGCACATCGCAAAGAGTGGGCTGCACTGCTGCCACAGTTTGAGGAAAACCTGCACACGGTATTGCTGTCCGAGGCTCAACAGCAAGCGTACGGTGAGCTCCTCAACACAGTGATTGAGGAAATGCAGAAGGAAGCTGCCAAGAATCCTCTGCTGCGCCGCTTCATTAATGGCAATACCGGCGAGCTGGATAGTGATGACGAGGCGGATGCTGACATTATTGCCACAACGCTGGAGCAACTCCTCAAGCCATATTTGGCGCGACTCGAACGCTTCCTTACCTCTATGGGTAAGGACGACTGGGGCAAAGTGCGCTTGCAGGGCGAGGACTTGATCAGCCCCAAGGTCCGCAAAATTGTGGAGATCATTGAGGGTCACATCAGGGACAACATTCCAGGCAAGATTGTGATATTCACAAACTATACCTGGAGCGCTGAGACCATCTACGAGCAATTGCCTCCTCACATCAAGTCCAAGTTCCTGCTGTACAAGGCAGAGCAGAAGACGGAGACGATGGCCGAATTCGAGATGGACCACATCATTGGTATGGTTGGCGTCTCGCAGTCGATGGATACGGGTGTCAACCTGCAATCCGCATCGCGTCTGATTCGTGAAGCGTCAGTGTGGAATCCTGGTACGCTGGAGCAAGGCAATTCCCGTATTCAGCGTCCGCAACTCAAGAAGGCGGAACGTCGCAAATTCATTTACCTGGACTGGGTGCTGGCTGATGGCTGCCTGGTAGGCAGTACCCTTATACCCACGGAAAATGGACTCATGCCGATTGGGGATTTAGGTAAGGCTCCTATTGGTAAAAGTGAGCGCTTGAATATCACAGTTGGCTCCATACGGAAACCACAGGAAACTTTACGTTGGTGGAATAAGGGTATTAAAGACACTCTTATCATTAATACTAAAACAGGTCGCTCCATACAAGGCACACCTGATCATAGGTTAATGGCTCTTAGGGACGGAGAGTTGCAGTGGGTACATTTTAGAGATCTACTAGCCACGGACTCTGTTAGTATTAACCTGTTGAATCAGCCTGTACGGAAAACACGGCTAGCTTTGGATTTACAAGTACCAGAACTAAGTGCTCACTTTGAGCGTCGTATGTCTAAAGAGGAAGCCTGGTTCAATGTAATACGAGATCAACAGACTTTCACCATAGCTGACCTGGCTCAATATACGTCAGATCGCCGTAAGGTAACCGCCAAAGTCAATGAGCTTATTGCTAATGGGTACGTGCGACTAATTAGTCCTTATCGTAGAGGCAATCACGCAACGGGACGCAATGCCCCAGCAACTTATGCTCGGACCCGCAAGTTTTCTTGGAGGGCATTAAGTACAATACCATTCAATGTTAGCGTGTCCAAAGTGCCTAGTTATATGGACACGGACCTTGCATATCTGTTGGGCTTAACTGTAGCAGAAGCTACGACTAGTCCAACAGACAGTATCATGGCAATGCAAAACAAGGCGCCCGTTAAAGCATGGGCTGATATTGTAAAAGCAAAGTTTGGTGTCAAGGTAGCAGTCACCAGCCAACAGTTGAATGCCAACAGGCCGAAAGCTCGTGGTCAGGTAGTTTACGAGGATACTCTATACAAGGCTCGTGTTTACGGTAGCTCATTGCCACAGGTGCTGGCCGACCTTGGTCTACATGTTGCCTACTCTGACGGAGTAAGACCCGCACATCACAAAGTGGTACCATGGAGTATTCTTCAAGCGGATCGTACAGCACAGATTGCATACTTGGCAGGCTACTGGGAAGGTGACGGAACCCAAAGCAAGGGCGTAATGTCCTTCTGCACCGTTTCGGCAACAATGAAGCAGCAGTTACAGGTTTTGCTAAACAACCTTGGCTATATTGCTTCTCAGAACTCTGTTGGGGTTAACGTTCCTGTGGTCCATGCTTCTGCACTTTGGTTGGAAATACAGCCCTACATTAAAGGCCCCAAAAAGTTTAGGCCAGTGTATGGTAATAGTGTCAACCACTCGTATGGTGTTATTGCGTCATATTGGACAAATCTTGTAAAAGGCTCCTTCGAGGAAAAGGTTTATACCTCTGGGAAGCCTATATTCAAATTCCGTACCTCTGATGGACGAACAAAAGATTTCTTTTACGAGAATCTTTTGCTTGGACGCAATCGTTATGACACGGTCGCAATGTTTAGGTACGATGCTTATAAGGATGGCGTATACGACGCATTCCTAGAGCTGTTACGTTGGGTTGATAGGGTTGCCTATGCGAATCTTATTGACATACTTAATAAGGAATATTACTTTGAGCCTATAACATCTGTACGGGATGGTGGTAAGCAGAACGTATATGATCTCAGTATGACTAATGGTCGTGATGGGAAGGCACCCGCCTATGTAGCAAATGGACTGGTGTCCCACAACACCATCGACGTTACGAAGGTGGTGCGTCTGTACTCCAAGACGGTGAACGTTGCCAAGTATGACAATGCTGGCAACCCCATCTATGACTCCATCACCACGCCGCCGGTGTTGACAATGACGTTGGACTCCATCATGGAGATCAACTCGTTTGCCAATGACTATAGCAAGGACTGCATTTCTGCTTATGCAGAATACCGTTCCGCTCAGGACGAAGAGTTTGCACAGTATCGCCAGGAGCACGGCGATATTGCACTCACTCCTATCCCGAAGGCAGAGTCGCCCGTTCCACCAGAGATCATGCGTGCTATTCCCTACGCACCTGGTGGTGAGTTGTACGGGCAGGCAGAGCTTGGCCTGGTCCGCCTCGACTCGTACCTCAAGAGCGAGGATGGTAGCGATGACCTGTCAGACTTTGTGGGCACTGCTGTACACACGGAATTTGGTGAGGGCAAGATTGCACGTATTGGCGACATGTCTGTCATGGTTGAACTCAAGGTACGAACCGACAATGGTTTTGCCAAGGGTACAATCACCTTGCGTCAGTCTCAGGTGTTTGTCAACACCAAGGGTCTCAAGCATGTACGGGAACATATTGCCGAGGCTGCAGGTTGCGCACTTCAAGCTCCGCAAGATTTGCCAGCATCTCTCCTGATGCGTATTCGCCTGTTGCCGGGCGCGGTTGCAAATCAGAAGGAAACCACGGCACCGGCTGTTGCCGAAGTAAAGGAGACGTCCATCAACATTTATCCGATACTTGTTAACGGATACTTGGCGCTGGAGTACGAACCTGAGGGTGAAGACGATCCGGGCGCACTGGCTCTGCAGGGCTTTGGCTTTACGGTGGCACCGTCCTACATCTATGCCAAGATCACCAACGCCCAACGTCTGCTAAACCAGATGCGGGCATGGAAGAATGCTGGCTTTACGTTGGACAACAAGGCCAATCCTCACGTGTCTTCGCAATTTGAGCAACTGTACGAACTGCTCAAGGCACACAAGGAGCGTTCGCATCAAATGATGATTCAGTACGCCCAGGCCAACGAGGTGCGTAACTTCCTGCGTCTGGAGTTCAAGCCTTCATCGTCGCAAACGGCCATTCGCCCGTACCCGCTGGTGATTGACGACTCCGTGTACATTGCGCTGCCCAACCATGGTCAACTTGCTACGCGCAAGGCGGCTCTGGTAAAGGCACCCGGCATCAAGTGGAATGAAGGTGAACGTTACCTGCAGCACTTTGTGCCCACGGTGAGCGCAGCAGCAAAGATGCTGACCGCAATATCCAAATCCGGAATCAAGATTGCCAATGCCGACGAGGTGAAGGCAATTCTGCACTCCTTCAAGAAGACCAAGCTGCGTTAATCACTATGGAGGGAGCATATGCTCCCTCCCTTTCAACTGGAGAACAACATGTCCCAAAGCATCAATCAAACCATCGCTGCATTCCTGACTCGCTCTGGCTACAAGCCCAGTGATCCTCTGACGGCGGAGGATCAGGCGCTGTACGTGACCCAGGCGGTGCTTGCTGGTATTCCTGCAGGTCTCGCCAACTTGTCCCTGAATGATCTCAGCGTCCTTCCCGAGGGATTTGCAGCAATCCTCTCTGGCGAGGAGCCCGAACTTGAAGGCGAGGAGCTGGACAGTGATGGCGAAGAGGAAGAGGTTGCAGACGAGGAGCTTGAGGAGGAGTCGGAAGACGAATCCCAAGACCCTGCTGCTGTAGAGGACGAAGACGTCGAAACGGAAGAGGACGCTGACGAGTCCGAAGATGGGGTAGAAGACGACTCGGACGACGAGGCTGTAGACGAGGAAGATCCTGTCAGCGCCCCCACTGAACAACCGAAGGATGGTGAATAATCATGAAAGCCCTTGGTAATTATGGTCAGCAGCGGTATGATCCGCAGCAAAGTATTCTGGGCATTGGCACCCCGAGCAACCAGATTAACAGCCTTGCTTGGGCTGCCTACCAAGGGGCTGCTGGTGAGGTTGGCTATGTTGCATACTCCGATGTTTATGGCCGCACCGTAGCCAATACGGCAATGTCCATCCAAGCAGTTGGTGGCAGCGTCAAGCTGTCGTATACGCTGGAGAATCCTGCAATTGCCACCAACCCAGACCCGTTGGTCGAAGTTGCGTGGGCCAACGAGCAGACCATCGCCCCAGGCACCATCGTTACTGCAGACGTGGCAACCTTTGCCACCATGCGTATCGAGTTTTTGGGTGACGCGGTCATTTACTTTGCGGGGCGTTAATGTCTGCACTACACCGTCTTGTTGCCTATTCCCAAAACGTACGGGCTTCCAGTGAGATTTATCAGGGCTACGATACCGACACTCCTGAGGGACGGGAGTTTCTGGATGAACGTCTGGCGCTGACTACTCACAAGGAGCACACCCTCGACTATGACCAGTGGCTTCCGTTCGCCGCTCGTACGTATGACATTAGCCGCAACATTGAGGATTATGTCATTGTCAACACGCCAATGATCCCTTCCGACTTCCCGAATCGGAATGGCGTGGCGTTCCCCCTTCACGAATTGCTGCGCTTTGGCAAGCCGCCGGTCAACCGCATCACGTACAAGGCGTGGGTCGGGTGCCCTACTCACCGTGAGCACAAGGACCAAGAGTCTGCGCACGGCATCATTCTTGACACCAGTCTGCGGTTGATCAAGAATTTCGGTGAGGACAAGCACTATATGGTGATGGCGCTCCTTGCCTTTGACAAGGTAAAGTACGAGGCACGGGCAAAGCAGATCCTCCAGCGCCTGGTCCAGACGTACAGTATGGGTGCCACTTGCGAGTATTTCACTTGTGGCCTTTCTGGTGTGCGCCTGGATCTGCCACAGCACCGATGGAGGCTCAAGAAACCGGTAGAGTTTGATATTGTGAATGATGCACTAACTCGCCAGCCGACCCTGCTATTCCGCAATGCTCATGAACTGATCCCTGGTGAGTGCTCCACCGTGGATGATCCAGCATGGGCTGTTGCCCTGTCCGATAACGTGTTCGAGTTGTAATCCACAGCTGTATTTGGATTGCCTCTTTAGCACAGGTGTTAATTTCATCTTACCCTTTCACACAAAGGTATCAACCATGACCGTACTGAACCGTATTACGGCCGCTACTCAAGTTGTCGCCCTCACCCAGGCACAATTCGACAAGTGGCCCTCGGCGCGCAAGCGCGCCTACCTCAAGGACCATCCCAACTCCAAGTTTGGTGATGGTCAAGGCCGAGGCAAGGACAAGCCTACGGATCGTCTGCTCCGTAAGCTTCATCCTTCGCTGGATCATTCCCAGCCGCACCCAGGCAAAGCCAAGTACCAGTTCACCGACAATGCTGGTGCAAAGCACATTTACAAGAGCGCCAAGGAAGTGGCCGATCACCACGACAAGCTCTATGACGAGTATGACGCTGCCCTGGACAGCGGCGATCATGAAAAGGCTCGTCATCTGGATGACCATCTGTCGGCGCTGGAAAAGCTGGCCCGCAACCGCACCTTCCGTGCCGATCATGGCAAGGCAGACCTGAGTGGTGCGAGCAAGCCTGCACCCAAGGCCGCTGCAAAGCCCAAGGCCAAACCTGCGGCGGCAAAGAAGCCAGCCTCCAAGGGCTAAGCCCCAAACTTCCATCTAAAAGGTGAATACAATGGCAAAGCAAATGCCCACCCGCCTCCGTGCAGGTACCCTGCAGACCCCGCAAACTTCGCCCCAACCGGCCCGTGAAGAAAGCGACGTTCGTGTCACCAACGCGTGGCAGCCTGGTGTCTTGACCGTTCCGGAAAGCGACGAAACGCCGCCCGAGAACCTGATCAAGCCCAATCTCCAAGCCAGTGCCAAACCTGCTCGTCGCCGTCGCCGTGTAGCAGCCGCAGTCCCCGGCAATGACATTGCCACCATCCCGAATGACGAAAATCCGGCTTCGGGTTACCTCGACGAAGACGAAGACGACATTGAGCTGGAAAACGCGCAAGCGCCGGCCCCCATCTTTGCCGACCTGCTCGACGACGAAGATGCAGACGCTGATCTGGAGCCGGGCTCCTCGGTGGCTGCCTCCAACAGCGACAATGAAGACGGTGACGATGACGACTGGGCCAAGGCCGCAGTTCCCAGCCTGCTCAAGGATGCTCGTCAGGACATCAACGACTCCGAGCAAGACGAAGACGATGCGGAAGAAGACATTGATCACGCCCTCCAGGCGGACGCTGATCTGACGCCTCTGATCGACGTGAACAACTGCGACGACACCGTCAAGAACCTGGCTTTCGTGGTCTCGGCCTCGAACCTGCTGGTGCTCAAGAACAATACCGTTGTCGCCAGCATGGGCCGCAAGCGTGCAGCCAAGGCCGGTCTGGACAATGACCGTCACCTGTCGGCGTCCTACCACAAGGCGCTCAATGACGAAGCCCGTCGTATCGGTCTCCGTGCAGCCCTCAAGGCAAACGGTTTCGCTACCTCGGTGGTGAGCCTGAGCGCATCCAAGGTTGTTGCAAGCCGCGTGCAACGCGAAACCCAGCGCCTCCAAGCGTCCTTCGACAAGAGCCGTAGCCTCCAGGCTAGCGTCATGCAACAAAGTCTGGCACTGGCTGCTGTCGGTATCCAGAAGGGCTACTTTAACGCTCCTGTTGGTCTGCGTGCCGCCTTGGAAGCAGAAATGCAGGCTGCCGGTATCCAAAACCCGGAACGTGTCGTCAATCGCGTCTTTGCCAAGCATGCGACCGAATTCATCAAAGCGCATTTTGATTTGGCAGCGACGCTGGCCGACAAGCCCCAGGAAATCCGTGACCATCACGCCGGTCAGCTGGACCTGGTCAGTGCGGATCGCGCAGTTGCGGCCTGCGGTGACGACCAGCCCTCGAATTCGGCCGTCACTGCATCCTTGATGCGTGTACCGACCCGCCACAGTGTTCAAGCCTCCCAGGCTTCGCACGATGTGGTCAGCAATGCCCGCGCCATCCTCGCCGGTGGTAAACTTACGTTCTAATAGGAGAGAACGCCATGTCTCTGTACTTCCCGCAATCGCGCCCCATCAATAGCGGTGAATTCGCTACTGCCCCGGGCACCATCATCCTCGCCGAAGGTCAAGCTCTGGTTCGCAATCGCAACGCCCAATCGCTGGGTGTTACGCTCTCGACCGGTACCGCCAACGACATTTTTGCCGGTTTCTCGGCCGCTTCGACCGTCGGCGCTGCCTTCGACGAGCCGTTCTACAACCAAAGCGAAACCGTCATTTCCTCGGCAACCGGCGTCATTGCCCTGGGCCGCACTCCGCTGGCCGGCCAAATCCTGGTTCTCGACAGCGCCGATGCACCCGTCACCATTGACGGCACGACCGTCAAGCTGGAAGGCAACCTGATCACCGGCCTCGATCCGAACGCCGTCTTCAAGGTGACCTTCAAGTTCTCCCTGTCCGTCGCAGATCGCATCAGCCTGTTCGGCAACGCCCAGCCCGGCGGCTATGTCGGCAACTATGTCAACCAGATTGGCTACTTTGACAAGGGCAACGTCTGGACCTCCGAGTTCGACGCCTCCGTCAACTGGGCTGCTGCCACGCAAGTGAAGGTTGCTGCTGGCGGCCAAATCACTGACCAATCTGGCTCCGGCGTCGTCATTGCCAATGCCCAAATCGTCCACGTGCCGGGTACCCACGTCCCGTTCCTGGGCCTGTACCTGTCGTAATCTACGGCACTTTCTCGGAGTCAAAAAATGAACATCTCGCATTCCGCAAATCCAGTTCTGGCGACGGCCCTTCGTTTCTCCCCCGGTGGCGAACTGGCCGTCGGTAGCAACGGCGAACTGAACGCATCCAGCAAGAAAGACCTGCTCATCCAGCAACAACGCTTCCTGGCCGCTTCCGCCGGCCAAGGCGTCCTGACCGAAGCCCAGGCGCAAGCCCGCGAACTGCGTGCTTCCACGAACCGTGAACTGGTTCGCGCCATGATGGACGACCGCGAAAGTCATCGCATCCTCGGCGAGCGCTACACCGACGCGCTGTACGAAGTCTGCAATCGCCAAGGCTTTGCCCGCAAGTTCTATGCACGCATCGAGCCGGTCCAGGGTTCGCCCATCCGCGTCAAGATGTACCGCAAGAACACGCTGGCTCACTACGCGACCGGCCCCACGCAAGTCAAGACCCAGATCGTCAACGATCCGTACTTCACGCCGCCGGAACTGGCAATCGTCACCCGCCCGTACGTGACGCAGAACGACCTGAATCAATCGCCGGGCGACGTCCTGGGTGAAAAGTTCACCGAGTCGCAAGAAGCCATCATGGTCGGCGAAGATCGCCTGTGGAAACGTGCTGCTGATGCATCGGTCAACCTGACCGAAGGCAATCCGCTGACCGTGATCAACGGCCAACTGACGCCGTACGCTCTGGGCCGTCTGCGCACGCAAGTTACGCGCTGGGGCCTGAAGGTGCCGCACCTGTTGATCGCCTCGAACCTCTACGAGGACATCATTGGCAACACCGAGTTCCACAGTGGCCTCGACCCCGTTGCCAAGCACGAGCTGATCCTGACCGGCGAAATGGCCTACCTGTACGGCATGACCGTGACCAGCGACGCCTACCGCCACGAAGCTCACCGCGTGCTGAATGGTGGCGAACTGTACGCCATTGCTGATCCGGTCAACCACGGCGGCTACGCCGACCGCAATAGCCTGACCTCGTCGCCGATCGGTATCGAAACCGAAGGCGTGCCGGGCCGCGGCTGGGTGGTCACTGAGTCGTGGGCTTCGGTTACGACCAACAGCCGCTCCGTCGCCAAGGGCATCCGCGTCTAAGACGTAACGGGGACGTAGCGCTTGCTACGTCCCCTATGCTTAAAGGAGCAGATCATGGCACGAGCCAAACCCATGAAGTACAATGCATCCCTCGACCTGATTGCGGCCGCTCTCCAGTGCCTGCATACCGGCCGTGGTGAAAAAGCTGCCAGCCTGATGATCAAGGCTGCAGCCTTGCCTTCGAGCAAGGAAGCAATCCGCACCATCGCTCACAGCAATCTGCTGGCACTGAGCACTGCCGGTATCCGCGTCACCGCATCGACCAGCGACGAACTGTCCGACGATGACGTGGAAAAGCTGCTGGCCGCCGACGTTGAAACCGAAGTCGATGACGATGAAGAAATCGACGAGGAAGGCGACGACGATGGTGATGACGACGGCGACGAAGAGGAAGAAGACCTCGACGTTGACGAGGACGAAGAAATCGAAACCATCAACGACGATGATGGCGACGACGAAGAGGAAGAGGAAGAAGAGGAAGAGGAAGACTCGCAAGATGTCTTTGCTCGCCGCCTTCGCGCCATGACCGAAGCGCCGACTCGCCCTGCACGTCGCGGCCGGGCTTAACGCCCAGTGTCGAGGCCTGGGTTAAACATCTAGGCCAAGCGGGGCAGCCAATTGGCTGCCCTTCTTTTTGTGGATACCAGCTATGGAAGCACCTGTCATTGAGAGCCGAATCTTTGAGGGTTTGGCTCAACGCTACTTCCAAGTATTCTCATGCCCTCTCGTAATTGCGCGTACGCAGGATGAACTCCTGCAGATGCGAACCAGGCGAAAGCAAAACCTGACGTACCCCTTTGCCTATGCTCGCATCCGTACCATATCAAGAACCTCTGACGCCTACAACCCAAGATGGCTTGCTCGTAAGGGGCTGCCAGTTGCGGCAAACGCCGAATTTAACAAGACGTATAACATGCGTCTTATACCGGCTACCTTTGATCTCGCAATGACCTATGAGACAAATCGGGCATCCGGCGTCACCGACTCCGTAGAATTTTACACCAAGCGCTGGCTGTTTGCCGCGGAATGCGGCTACCTAAAGTTTGCAATTCAAACCGGTAATACGCGATTGGTTGTTGGCTGCACGTTGGATCCTGCCGTAGAGCAACCTACGCGGGAAGCTGTTACGGAAGAGGTTAGTAGCTACAAGGTGGAAACTAACCTCAGTCTACGCGGCTACGTGTCGGAAACGGAGTTGCGAGAAACTGGTGTGATTGAAGAGGTTGAGCTTGTGGACCTCAACAATCAGCCTTACGAGAGCGCATGGACTTTTCCTAAACTGGAGTGACTATGAACATTGTAAACGTTAGTCGCGTCAAGCAGGAGGTTACCCTCACCAAAGGCGGCAAGCCTGCTGGTGAAATCACCCTCATGCCACGGGCGCGTGTCAAGTTGCCGGAAGATCATCGGGTCTGCTCGCGCTGGACTGCTCGCAATCCTGGCATCATCCGCGTCCTTGATGAACAATCGGCCGTCAGTGTACCTGCCGTAACGGCAACCACTGCCAACAAGGAGTAATTCATGAGCGAACGTGCCTCCAACGTACGGATTCAGGAATTCGACTTTTCGACAGTCATGAGCGACGCATCCGTTGTTACGGGTGGCCAGGTTGTTGTGTCCAAGAAGGGTAGCCTGAAACCGCAATTGTCGGTCAACGACATTCAGTACAAGCAACGTTACGGCCTGCCGGATCCGTCGACCAGTATGACGCTTGGCGCGGGCCTTACCTTCCTGAGAGAAGGCAACCGCCTTTGGTCTATTCGTGCTGCAGGCTCCGGCCACCGCACGGCAGGCCTGATGCTACTTCGCAACTCCACCACGTCAGCTCTTAGCTGGCAAGGTGTAGCCATTGCCGATGTGGATAACATTGACTTTGATGCTATCGCTCCGGCCTCCACCGAAGTCGTGGGCGTTCTGTTTCCCAAGGACGGCCCCGGCAGCTACGCGGACACGTATTCCGCAAACATTGCGATCCTCGATCCCGAAAAGCCTACTGGCGTCGCACTGTCTTCCACCACAGGCGAAGGTGGCACACTGCCTTCCGGCACCTACAACTATCGCGTAGCTGCCATTGGTGAGAATGGCGAAACCCTGGCAAGTGATGTTGCCAGCGTGGTTTTGGCTGGCGCTACAGGCAATGGCACGGTCACCGTCACGTGGACGCTCCAAGCTCAGGCCTGGGGCTATCGTGTGTACGGTCGCACGAACAGCGGTATTGGTCTGCTGGCCGAACTGGATCAAGGCACCAATACATTCGTTGATGACGGTGATATTACACCTGATACGGGTTCGCTGCCAGTCGTAAACGCACCTGCAGCATCGGTACTGTTCAACCTGAACATTGTCACGGAAGACACGTCGGAAACCTTCCAAGTGTCCTTCTACAATAACGTAGGTGGTGATGGCATTGATACCGAAATCGAAAGCTACGTTACGGCGAGCTCCGAGTTGGTGTCCTTTACGTCCAATGTCTCGGCACTGCTGGCAACCGTAGTGCCAAAGAATGTTGCTAGCGCCAACTTTAGTGGCGGTGATAGTGGTGCTGCAGTAACCTCGTTCGAGATTGCGGCAGCCTGGGCCAAGCTCGGTAACCGTCACTCCATTGACGTGAATACGCTATTCAACTGCGGTATCGCCAATCCGACGGTGCAGCGTGCCATGATTAACCTGGCAGAGACCCGCGGTGACTCTGTTGCTTTGCTGGACATTCCGTCCAATCAGCAAAAGTATCAGCAGGCCAACAACTACCGCAACAATGTCCTGAACGCCACTTCCACGTACGCTGCAATCTTTACGTGCGACGTTGAAGTGACGGATGAGGATAATGGCCGTACCGTCATGATGCCAATGAGTGCGTGGGCTGCCGCACTTTGCGCTCGCACGTCACGGGTTGCCAACGATTCCTATTCCATTGCGGGTCTGAATCGTGGCCTCATTGATTGCCTCTCCACTCGTTATACGTACGAGGATGAGGAGATGGATGAGATGTTCCGCAATCAAGTGAACTACCAAAACACCTTCACCGGCGTTGGTACGGCACTCTGGGAACAACAAACCCTGTCGCGCAAAAAGTCTGCAACTCGCTGGCTGTCCGTGCGCCGTATGGCAAACACCATCAAGGTGGCGCTGTACAATTACGGTATCTGGTACATCCAGGAACCGAACACGGAGAACACGGTCTTCTCGATGCTGCGAACCATCACTACGTATCTGGATGACAAGGTTGCTGCCGAAGAGATTAGCAGCTACGAGTTGGTGAGCGACGAGCGCAACAACACGACGACCATGGAGATCAATGGTGTGCGTCGCTTGGCGGTTATCATCCGCCCGGTCATACCGATCCACGAACTGGAAATCCAGGTTGCCATCACCAAGTCTGGTGTATCGTTCACCGAGATTCAGCGTTCGCTGGCCGCTGCCTAAGGACTATCATGGTACAACGTACAAGTCTTGCAAACGTTCTGAGCATTGGCGATCCAGCCTTTGCCCATAACTATGACATTTTCTTCCCGCGCATTCCGGGTTCCAACAACATTGTCAACATGACATACAAGTGCCAGTCCACTGATCTTCCAGGCTTCGGCTTGGAAGTTGGTGAGGCGGCACTGCATGGTGTCAAAGTTCCGTATGCTGGTGCTGCCACGTACGATCAGACCATGCAATTGACCTTCCTCGAACAGATGGACTGGTCGACGCGGAATGACTTTTTCCGCTGGCGTGAAAGTACACGGTCGTGGGTCAACAATAGCGGTTCGCTTGCGGCCGCATACAAGGTTGATCCGCAAATCGTGCTGTGGAATGACGTACCTGCGGTTCAGCGCATTTGCCAATTGTATGGCGTCTTTCTCGAAAACGTGGCGACGGTGCAACTCTCGGGCGAGAATGGCTCCACCATTGTTACCCTGCAAGTCACCATGCGTTACACCTACCACATTGATATTGAGGCCTAATCATGAGCATCCGTGCCCTCTCCGTTCTCGACTACCAAATGATCAATCCGCAACTGGCACGCGTCCTCGTGTCAGCGTCGGGTTCTATCAATCCTGAAATCCTGCAAGCCTCGCTGACGCGTCAGTTCAAGGGCGTCGCATCGCCGGTACATGCCTCCTTCCGCAAGCTGCGCAATGGCATGGGCCGCACGCTGTTTGCTGGTTTCGTTGCCGCTAAGCCCGAAGTGCGTACGCCGACGCAACACGAAATCCAGGCCAACTATCAGGCCGTCTTGGCGTCCAACGCCAACGTGCTCATGAGCCGCGAGGATGACTCCACGTGGCAAGTGCGCAAGGGCCCGTCGGGCAACAGCTTTTTGGTTCGCACGGCAACCGAAGACCTGACCAACCTGATCCATGCTTCGGTCAACCATGACGCCAAGACTGTCGGCACCCGCGCCGCCAACATTCGTGTTGACATGCCGGAGCCGAATCAACTGGTGGCATTCGTGGACGACGGTGAAATGAACTATGGTGTAGCCATCCGGGTATCGGCCAAAGCTCAATGTGCCGAAGTGATGACCCGCGACGGTGTGCTGCGCCGTGTTGGCAACCAGCTGATGGCTGGTACGTACGACATTACGCTGGACGCGGAAGTTCACAATCGTGTCGTGGCTTCCAGCCAGGCCGCGACCCAAGAAGCCAAGGAGTACTGGCGTCAGGTGTTCTCGTATGATCCGTCGTACGCGGACAAGATGGTCAAGATTGTGGAAGAAATGGCAAACGCCGAACTGGCAGCATAACTAGCCACAAAACAAAAGGGCGCCCAAGTGGGCGCCCTTTTTATTGCTAGATGCGGCTGCGGTTTAGGCGAGCCTTGGTTGTACGTTTGATGGACCTGTCATAGAGCGTAGGCTGATCCTCTAAACCATATAGCCAGCTACGGTAGCCGTCAGGCACCTGTATAGATGGAGTCTGAGGCACCATTAATCGCAAATCTGGCATGAAGCAATCATTGCACATTGTCACCAGTTCGCGGTTGATCCTCAATTGCTTCTGCATGCTAATCAAGTGCCGTTGCTCGTCCGCGCTTGCGTGGCGGTACCATTCCTTAATGGAGCCGTACTCCAACAAGACTTTGGCAATGCTCTTTTCCCCAAACTTGTATCGGTACTGAGGAATGTTGTCGGTAGAGTCTCCGAGCAGCACCTGATACTCAATAAAGTTTTTCTTGGGTACGCCCCACTTGGCTTCGGCATCCTTCAAGGTAATGAAGCGGTGCTCCTTGCGGTACGTATCCTTCATTAGCATCCGTACGCCTTTGCGTAGCGTCTGGTACATGTCCTTGTCACCGCTGCCCATTGTGAACAGAAAGCGCGGGCCGCTATAGTCGTTTATTGGTATTGCTGCACTAGCTGCTATGGCTGCCAGAACATCATCCCCCTCAAACTCGTCCAGCTGGATGACAAACACGCCAGCTTCCTTTAGAGTGTCCATTACTTGGGGAAGGTAGTTATAAATCTCCTTTGTCGGGAGACTGCCATTACCGCGCTCGCCGCCGTCGTTTCGGTTAGCCTTGTATTCAGGGTAGATGCGATAGCGAAAAATGTCCGGCCCGTCAAAGGCAAACATTAGATGGGAGGCTTTGGTTAAGCTCGCCTCCGTACCAGCTATAGCCAGCATGCGCAGCGCCAGCGCCTGCCCTAGCTTCTTTTTGGGTACGTTGCGTACGGTGTAAAAGGCACGGTAGAGGAAGGAGTTACCGTCTATACCGAAGAGGTGTGGTCTCATGTCAATTCCTAATCTATACACTTTTATTTACTGTTACGGTGTTTGCGCAATTTCATACTTTCTCTACTTAGGTGTGCCATGAACGATAAAGACCCGTTCGGCCACGAGCTAAGTACCTATTTGTGGGTCATAGGTCTTGGTGCTGTGGCTGGCTTGGTGAGACATATCAATAACATCAAGCAATTTAGCTTTGGTCCTTTGTTCGTTGACGTGGTTACGTCGGCGTTCACCGGTCTTATCGCATTCTGGCTCTGTTCCGCCCAAGACCTTAACGGTCCATGGATGGCGGTCATAGTCAGCGTTGCTGCTCTCATGGGCAGCCGAGCTTGGGAAGAATTTGAGCAAGTTTTGCGATTGAAAACCCTTCGAGGATCCACCCATGAATCACCAAAACCCCGCGTTTCAGATGACAGCCAAGCACATACTAACCAGGATTGATTGCATCGGTAAGCTGTGGCTAGTGCCCGCTTGCTTGTCGGTGCTTTTGCTATGGAACATGTCACCGCCGTCAATCACTAGCATTCATCCATTCAAGGAGGTGTACGTCAATGACTATAAAGACGTTTACGTGCATCCTCCGGTGGAGTTTAGTGAGAACACCATGCAGGTTGCTTATGACCTGTGGATTGAGGATTCGCAAGGGCGCCAAGTATTCAAGTGGCCCAGAATCATTTTGGAAAAGAAGACTGGAGTAGACCCTAACTCCATGTCGGTCAAAGTCCCTAGTGGCCTGCCTAAGGGCACGTACGTTATTACGGGACTGGCGTACTATAGGGTTAACCCAATCAATACGCAAAATGTCAAAATGGACCTTGCGCGTATTCACATTATGAGATAGTACAAATGGATCATGTAGACCGTTTAGAAGGTTATCAGGATACTCTGCTAGCAGAGGCAGTTGCGAGTCTACCGAGAACCAAAAAGCCAAGGGGCCACTGCCTGTATTGCGGTGAGCCGGTGCAAGGCGTGTTCTGCCATCCGGACGAAAGCGATTGCAGGGATGAGTGGGAACGCCAGGAACGCCTCCAGAAAGCGAGAGGAATATGAAGCCCATTACAGGATTTGCGGTCAGCATTGCGGTCGCACGTTCAACAAACCAGATCCAATCGGCGCAGTCTCGCCACTCCAAAGTGTACGTAGCGCCCTTGGGTACTCAGGCTGTGCAGATGGAGTTGGAGCCGCAGGTTGTTTACGCTGGTGGTGCAGCATCGTGCATTACGCTGCGCGTTACCAGGCCCGTCATCTTCCGTGCGTGGCGTGTTGATCACACGGAGTTTATTATCAACGTCCAGTCCTTGCTGGTCATTGACGAGCGCCTTACTCGTTTCCAGATTGAGAATCACTCGGAGACTGATAGCTCTGACATGTACCTCAATTTTGCAACGTACAACTTTGACACCATTGGAGGAGCAGTCAAGTCGGTGAACGACATTGGCCCAGACCAGAGCGGTAACGTGGGTGTGGATGTTGGCGTACTCACTATTGACGGCATTGCACCAGCTGAGGATGGCAACATTAACATTTCTACCGATGAGGGCTCGTATGACTAAGGCCAAAAGGACGTGGATTAGCGGTGTAGCAAAGCTGCTGCCGCTAGGTACCAAAGTAGTTACCGAAGTCAATGGCGAAAAGCCGGATGGCCTGGGCAACGTACTTCTCAATGTTGGCGTTTTGGAGATTGAGAATACTACACCCACCATGGGCAATATCTCCATCTCCACCGACGAGGGTGGTACAGGTAACGACGACGAACTGGAGAACGTGACCTGGGGTGATCTCGCCCTAGTATCTGCCAGTGGTCGCATTCGTTACTCGGCTACGGCAACCTATCCCATAACCAGCCTGGGTCATGCGGTGCAAGCTCTGAGTACGAGCCTGACAACCCTCCAGGATGGCTTCGTGGATCTTGGTGAGCAGGTTACCGCCATAAGCAGTGCGCAGCAAGCTCTTCAGTCTAGCCAGAATGGTGTCATCGAAGCGGTCAATGCCCTTAACGACGATCTGGCTATGGTCGATCAACAGGTGGCAGAAAATACGGAGCGCCTGGAGGCACTCGAAGAGGGCTCTTCTATCGGGCCTAACCTGATTGTTGACCCAGAGTTCAAGGCTATTGCAAACAATATCACCCTGCCAGCCAATATGCGCTGGATTGTGACTGGCGCTGCTGCAGAATTGACTGTAGCCAGCCCTGGGCGCTATGGGTATGCAACAGAAGGTACAACCCGTTTCGTACCCCCAACCTTCAACTCGGGTGGCTTGTTGCTGCTGACTCCGGGGCAGGAATCCCTCTGCCTCTCTGCCTACATTGCAGGCTTTGGCACCGCAGTCCTGCATCTGGAGATTCTCGACAGTAGCTTTGCGGTCGTCAATACGGCGACACAGACGTTTGAGCCTGGTGTACGTGCTCATGTGGCCGTGGCTATCCCAGAGGGTGGCGTTGCAGCTCGTAGCTATATTGAACTGACTGCTAGCAGCGATCCGGTATACTTTTATGCTCCGAAGCTGGAGCCTACCAGCATACCTTCAGTGTACGTTGGTAACGCTGCGGTTGATCTGCTCATTGCTGCAGCCCAGAACAATCCGCTGACAGATGTTGTGGACGGTGGCACTGCCAGCGCAGTTTTGAATGGTACCTACCTTAACAAGCTAATCGTACATCGTGGTGGTACGTTGACGGTGGCCGCTGGGCTACCGCGTGGCTGGCGTGTGGACATTTACAATGACTCTGCTAATGCTGATATTGTCATTGAAGGTCTAGCGAAGCCCACCACGGTATCTCCCGGAGAGGCCGTGTCCCTGGTGTGCATCAATCTCTCTGGCGGAGTTATTGCCATCGGGGCGTCGTAAGGAGCCGTAATGGGAATCGTTCATAAAAAGCTGCGGCATCGCCGTACGCAAGTGCCAGGCCTTATACCTGTTGCTTATGATCCCTTGTCACCCTTGCCCCCTGCTGATAATCAAATCATGCAGGGGCAAATCTTTATTAACGAAACCGACAAGATTATTTATACGGTCGGTGTTGATGGAGAAATCTTTATTGTAGGCAGGGGTGCGGAATACATTAAGACCATTAATGGCCAAGGTCCCGATGCAGACGGTAATGTCACTGTTACCGTGCCATCAAAGACCAGCGAGCTACAGAATGACTCTGGCTTTCTGACTGAGGTCACCAAGCTACGCAACACGCCCCTAGGTGACACTGTACCTGTAGCCGGTCAGGTGCTATACGCTAACGGCTCTGCCTGGGTACCTCGTCTCCTCAGCCTTGATGATCTAGAACCTGCCCTTGCCCTTACCATCACAAAGGTAGGGGCAGTTACGTTTGAGGCAGGCTTTCAGGTAACCAATCCTGAATTCACGCTCACGCGTAGCCGTCCAGTAGAAAGTAACAGCATCAATGTTGGTAGTGATGTGTATCCCGTGGATGTTAATGCTGCGACTTTTACCGTGCCTTCTGCCTTTGGTGGTCTGCATGGCGAAAGTACCACCTTTAGGTTTGCAGCCACCTCTGGCACGGTAGTAAGGGACGCCACAGCAATCCTACGCTGGCTAACGTATTCCTACTGGGGTGCGGCTGCGCACCCGGGAGCTATCACCCAAGCCTTTATTAAGGGTCTAGCTAGTAGGGCTCTATCGTCCAGCAGGGCTCGTACGTTTACGGTAATCTCTGGCGAAGGCCAGTACGTGTACTATGCCATACGCTCCGCCTACGGAACACCCTCCTTTTCGGTAGGAGGCTTCTTTGGCGGTTTTGAGCGGGTTGCTGCTAGCGTTACCGTAGTGAATGACTCGGGTGCGTCAGACACGTTTGACGTGTGGCGAACCAACAATTCGGGCCTAGGCCAAATAACCGTGGTGGTCCAATGACAATTGATCTAATTGACACTATCGCCCCCAGTGGTGGGGCAGACTTCCCTACCCATGACTCTCAGTATGGCAAGGGTGGCTGGCATGAGGTTGCGACTATTGCAGAGCGCAACCAGATTGCAATCAAGCGCCGCCGTAGTGGGATGTGCTGCTACGTTGAGGAAGACACCACCAAGTACATTTTGCAAGCTGATCTGGTATCGTGGGTAGCCGACCGCGAGACGGTATTCGACGTTACAAAGTATGGTATTGACAATACTGGTGCTACCAACGTCTTGCAACCTGTGCGTAATCTGCTGATTGCCGTTGGTGAATCCGGCGGCGGCAAGCTGGTGTTTCCACGTGGTCACTACATCTTTACCCCAGACCCTGACGGCTATGGCGCTCAGATTCAGTGGGACAACATTGAGATTTATCTCGATGGTGGCGCTACACTGGAACTGGTCGATCCTAACGGCTACATGCGTGGCCGGGGCTACAACTTTTCAGGTCTGTTCCACGTAGGCGGTGCTATCAGAGGTCGTGATCCAGCACACATGGTTGGCGGTGATCCGTGGTGCTATCAGGGCTACAACGTGTGGCTCAATCCAGCCAACACCTGGCTAATCATGCCGCCGCGCCTTGTGGAGCCTGCTACGCTAGGGGACCGCAAGCTCGTGGTTGACAGCGTCGGTGCCGTCAAGGCTGGCGATTGGCTTTACATCCGTAGTACGGAGTACGAGCAAGATGCCAACTTTGGTCAAATGACGCTGCGCACGGAAATGGTGCTGGTTGACTATGTTGACGCGTCAATCAGTACCATCTTCCTCAAGACTGATGTGCTGTCCACGTATGCCAACCTGGACGAGTACCAGGTGGGTTGCACGCCGCTGCGCTTGGTGAACAACTTTAAACTCAGTGGTACGGGGATGATAAAGGCCCCGCCCTTGCTGGACATTAACACGCTGCCATTGAACGGCAGTGGCGAGAATGCCATCCTGTTGTTCGGTTTCAACAAGGCTGTGGTCGAAGGCTATCGCACCAAAGACTGGGTGAACTGCGCGTGCAAGGCACAGCTTGGTGTGGACTTTATTGGTCAAGACACCAGCTTTTCGGCCTATCGCCTACCCGACAACTACACCGGCCCGGGTACGGACGTTAACACTTACGGCGGTGGTTATGGCTATAGTATCGCCGGGGTACAGTTTGCGGCTGTGGATAACATTTATGGTGAGAACTGCCGCCACTTGGTAGACACCGGCACCGGCACTGCCATGACGCGCCAGTTGATCGTTGGTAAGGTGCGCGGCCAGTCCAGCTATGCTGCCGTTCTGTCCACCCACTCGGCCGTGGACGTAATCTTTTCGGACTGCATTAGCCGCGACTCTATGGGCGGGCTGATCATTCGTTCGTCCAACCTGCTAGCATCCAATATTGACATTGAAGGTAACAATCACCTGGCAAACAGTGTGGGCGGCTTTCAAGTCGGTATCTGGCGAGGTGGTCCTAATGGCTATGGTGACGCGGACTCCGTGACCCATAACTTTGGTAAGGTATCGCTAGTCAATAGTCGTATTTCCAAGATTGCGAGCCCCATCAACCTGTTTGGCTCGGTGGAGTCCTTCAATCTGGCAGACTTGCACGTGGATATGATCCCAGGCGAGCCGCAGAATATGGTGTACGTGTTCTCCCGGCGCGTTAAGGATTTTACCCTCCGAAACTGCGTATTCGATTGCACGAATCAGTCGCCAGAAAAGTATGTTGGTGGTGTGTCATTCCGCCGTTGGTCCGAAACACCAGCCGAGCGTGGCACTATCGACATTCAGGGTTGCACGTTCATTAACCCGACAGCGTTTGTCATGGAATTCTTGGGTGTGTTCCAGGAAGATATAGATACCATGCTTGGTAACTATATCATTAAGAATAACACCTTCATCTTTGATGGCCGCAAGGAGTTCCGACCCTATGCAATGATTCGCTTTGCGGGTGGTTACTATGGGAACGTAGAGGTTACTGGTAATCGTACCATTGGCTATCCTCGTGGTTACGGCACCATTGTTAGCTTTGACGTCCCCATGTCAAACGTGCGTGGCACCATCACCATTGGCGACAACCCGACGTCACTGAATGCCACCGGCAGCATCATTCAGGTATCGAATCTGGACTTTGCGCCTGGCATCAACCTGCCGGTCGGGACGACGATTCAGACTTCGAGCCCGTCGCTCGGCACGTCACAAGAGCATGTGGTGACGACGCAAGGAACGACCGGAGAGATTGAGATTACCGGCTACATTGAGGCTGATACCAATCGGTTCATCATGACGGAGCCTCGGCCGGCCGGACTGCAGATTAATCAGATTCTGTCTATCCCTCGTGCCGGTCACGCCGAAGGCTACAATGCGCTAATAACCCCGATTCTGCGGTTTGAGGATCAGGTTATTATCCTGAATGACAATGCACTCTCGTCACAAGGCACTGAGGACGAGCCAATAGTCATTGGTTACTCTGTGCCGCGTCTGGCGCCACGACCACCCATAGGTGCCATCGTTAGTAACACTGTTGATCCTTACGGTGTGGAGCTTGCACCGCGAGGCTCGATAGGCATTAATCGAAACAATGGTACCTGGTGGAGGCAGACGGCTTGGGAGGATAAGTTTGGTTGGGAGCCAATCTATGACGATAACCAGAAACGCAACAACCTGGATGCGCTGGCGCTCGCCACGGCCATTGCCCTTGCGGGTCGCGTTCCGTCGGGTGTAGAGCAAGCCTTTAGTCAGGACCTGATGTTCCGTGCAATGCGTGGCTTTGGGGATCTGCTGCGTGCCCAGTCCAAGCTCATGATTTTGCCAGCGTCGCCAGCAGTTGGAAACATCCTGAGCATCAACTCTGACACGGACCTGCACGACGTACCATTCTCTCGTGAGACTGCACGCTACGCATCGTCCAACCTCAAGCCGTATCTGGCACTGCCTAATAGATTGACTGTAAGGGATCACTCGGTAGTGATTGATCCTGCTTTGGTCAATATGGAGAGCTATCCCGACAACATGGGTACTGTCAATGGCGCAGAGTTTTGTGGTGCCTATGACAACTATGCTCCTGACGACGGCTTTGATGGCTTTACTCAGTTTGGCCTAGTGGCGGTGGCAACAGACGTAGAAAATCCGTACGGCATTGTCGGTGGCGGTACCTTCTCTAATCTCGTGGAGACGACAACGTACAATATTGAGCACAGTCTATTGTACGACTTCCCGACCAACCCGCCAGGAGATACATTCTATTCGGTATCTTTCTTTGTACGCTGCCCCAATGGGCCAGTAACGGATCGTAAACTCCGTCTGCTGTGCCGCATAGACGGAGCTTACCACAACTCCATCTTTGACTTTTCTACGGAAAGCCCAACTTGCACGGGCCCTAGCGAGCCAAAGATTACGCCTGTTGCAGACGGAGTGTGGCGTATCTCGATTGGTTCTAACGCACCAATTGTGGGCGACACGCCGGTTCGTGTGTACGTGCGTCAGATCCTGTATGACGGTACCGAGGCTTTCACTGGTGACGGTATAGTTCGTTTCAGTCTGTGGGGCATGCAATTCTCCAACACTTGGGACATTGTGCCTTACATCCAGCCTGGTTATCACGCTCTGCCTGATCAGGTCACGGACTACTCTGTGGATTTGACAACCCAGGCCTTGGCATTCAAGATTATGCCACAGGTTACGGAACGTGCTTATCGTATCCTGGCTGTAGGTGAGCACGAGCTATGGATGGCGTCAGAGTATGACGGCAGCTACTGGATTGCCCGCCAAGGGATTAGCTACATTAATGCGCGAACAGGTGACGAGCCGGAGATGGTGCAAACCTCACGCGGTGAGCACTTGCTGGTTCCTGGCAAACGTATCTCGATGGGTATTGACGGACAAACGCTGCGCATCTACCAAGAGGGTACACTGCGCCTCGAATACGAGATACCGCAGGGAAGCTTTCCGAGTACGCGTATACGTACACTGCCTGATGGCTCCATTCGTGTATTGCCTAATGGTGATCAGCGGATTGTACCCCTTCCTGTGGGTATTACCCAGAATAGTGGGTTGGTGCTAGGCGGGCAGGATGCACAGAATTTCATCCTACAGTTCGCTGCAACCCTAGAAGGTGCGCAATCCGGCTTCCGTCTCGCAAACATTTCACAGACTAACTAAGGAACAAAAATGGCAGAGCAATTCGACATTGCAAGTCTTCCGGCTCGCACAGCAGCGGAGCTTACCGGTAATGAGCTTATCGAGTTTCAAGACGGTGAGGAGTGGGGCCATCTTAGCCTGAAAGCGGCGGTAGAAAAGTTTACCCCCGAAGCCGAGCTGGATATTCCAACCAAGGGACCTTACGGGGTTGCCGTAATTGGAGACTCCATATCTCAGGAGAGCAATAGCTTCTCGACTAGCTGGCCTCGTAAAGCCCAGTTTTTCTCCGGCGCTCGTATAGTGCTGCGAGCCAATCCGTCCGTAGGAGGTTACTCTCTGGATCAGATTCGTGATGCGTTGCTTCCGCAAGTGCTGGCTCTCGATCCTTTGCCAAAGCAAATTCTGATTAGCGGAGGCACCAACAACCTGCTAAACGATGTTGGCGCTACGGCTGGCCGCATTGCTCTGCTGGACATTATATCCCGCATCCAGGCCAAGGGTATTGAGCCTGTGTTGTGGACGCCGCCCCCGCAACTGTCTACCGATCGTATGGAGCGTACGGCAAAGTGGAATGCGTGGATCTGGTCGTTGGCGACCCGCAATGGCTTCAAAGTGGTGAATGCCTTTTCCTTCTTCCAAGACCCGGCAACTGGTCTGGCAAAGGCTGACCTGTTTGAGGACGATCTGCACCCGAACAACTATGGTTATGTGGCCTTTGGCAAGTGGGTGAGTGAGCAAGGTGTCTTTTACGCGGATGCTAGCGTACCTCTGTCGCCAACCAACGTGTTCCCGTCCAATCACGTTGACAATTCCTTCTTTCTTACGGAGAGTGCTACGCCTGGCGTCGCACAAGGTGTGGTTGTGGCTGGCGGAGCTACGATTGTGCCGTCGCTCATTCCTGATGATCGTGGCTTTAACTGGCAGCGCATTTTGTATCCGGCGGGCGTAGTGCCGTCCGGCGGTGCCAACTTTTATGCCACCAATCTCGTGGCAGGGCACACGTATCGCATCACTGGCCGCGTCAAGGTTACCCTCCCGCTTGGCTATAACGTGAATGCGATTCTGCAAACCACCTTCTCGGATGAAGATTTTAATGGCATCGAGACGCTAGGTCTGGCGCAGCGCCCCATGCTGGAGCAAGAGGATGGCATCGTGTCGGCAATCTTTACCGTGCCAGAAGGCGCAACCCGCATGTCACTGACTTATGGCCTGCCTGGTGGTAGTCCTGCGCCAGCGACGGACATGAGCATTGACTATGCGCAATTCCTTGTGATTGATCTGGATGTTGAACCGTAAGGAGTGGCAAACATGCCTACCATACCTCTTGGCGTATACAACCAAAAGCCTGTACGGCTACGAGTAACCACTGACGGTAAACCGCGCGTCACGACTGGCGGCGAGTACCGCGTAACTACGGAACGGAGTGAATAAACATGTCTTACACCATTGCACAAACCGGTGAGCTTGTAACGACCTACGATGGACAGGAGCTGATTGAGCTGGAGAAAGATGGCGTCTCCGCCCACGGCCGTGTAGGCGACGCGGTATTGCAACTGACCCCCAAGCTGAACGTGCCTCGCTCCGCCTGGGGTATTGCCGTGATTGGCGACTCCATGGCGGAACTCGGAAATAATCTCGGTAATAGCTTCATGCAGTATCTGGACTATTACAGCTTTGGTGAGTACGGTGCTCGTACCAACTTTGCGGTTGGCGGCACTGGAGCAACCGAGACACTGGCTGACCAGCTTCCCCTAGTGCTGGCAATGAACCCCAAGCCAAACATGTGCTTGGTTGCCGTAGGCACCAACAATTACGACCAGCCCCTGGTTGCGATTGCCGCCATTCAGGAAATCTATGAGCGCTTGCTGAATGCCAACATCCTTCCGATAGCCTGGATGTTGCCGCCACGACCAGCGGCTGCTGGCAGCCAGGCTGGTATTGTCCAGATTAACAGTGCCATTATTGCGCTGCGTTCAAAGTATCGTCTGCCGTGCGTAGATGGTGCATCCCTCTTCTGGGCGAATGGCAGCTATGCCTGGGCTGACCCGACCGACACGTACGATAACATCCACATGACGGTCGAAGCTCGGGACAAGATGGCAAAGTACATCCTGGCCGATGATGCTTTCCGCAACCTGGCTATCAGTGACTGCGGAACGCCTTACCCATACAGCAATCAAGATGCCAGCAATGCCGTAAGCAATGCGCTGGCACTCACGCCGACAAACGGCTTGGCGAGTGGATGGGGACGTAGTAACGACACTGCAGTGGTCACGAATACTCCTCGTGCGGACGGCAAAGGTAACTGGCAGCGCGTCACGAAGGGTGACGGTAGCTCTAGCCTTTCTGTTCCACTATTGCCCGGTATATTCCAGGGTGGCGATACCGTATTGGTGGCCTTTGACTTTGAGTGGGACAAAGGTTCTGCTACCATTGACAGTGCTCTGAATCAGGTTTCTGCCATCTGGTTCCAGAATGCTGACACGTCACTCGGCACCAACGTTCAAGTGTGCGGCGGGTTCATTGGTACCAAGAGTGGCAGTATGCGTATTCAGCGGCGTGTTACGGTACCTGCTGATCGCGTACGTGGCGTACTGAACTTTGGTCCGCTTGGCGCTACGACCTCCGTCGAGGGTGAGACCTGGATACAAGTTTCACGGGTGTCCGTTCGTAAGGTTTAAAACATGGCTATAGTCCGGAAAAAGCTGCGGCACCGCCGCACTGATCTGGCTGGCGTAAAGCCGACAGCGTGGAACCCAAATTCGGGCACTCCTCCTGTCGGCAATGAGCTTTTGCCTGGTCAAATATTCATTAACACCGCCGACAGAATTGCGTATTCGCTAGACTCTGATGGCACCATCTTTCCGTTTGCGGGCAACAGTGGTGTATACGATGCTACCACCTGGGGTGTTGATAACACCGGCAGGCGTGACGCTCTGATACCACTGCAGAACCTGATTTACGCAGTGGGTCAGAAAGGAGGTGGTACGATCAACCTACCTCCAGGTGACTATACGTTTACGCCAGGTGTGCGCGGTTATGGTTGCTGCATACAGAGCAATAATATCCACATTCGTCTGCAGCCAGGTGCCTACCTGAACCTGGTTGATCCCAACAATTACATGTGGAACCGTGGCTGGAGCATGAGCGGC